>ML295538.1:0-27393 GCA_005239495.1 Nicotiana undulata | reverse complement strand
AGGCAATTACTCTCTAGAGGAATTATCATGATTGACTATGTAAAGTCAAGTGATAATGTGTCAATCCAGTTACAAAAGGCCTAACTAGAGATGTAGTTGAGAAATCATCAAGGGGAGTGGGACTATGGCCTAGAACAAGTCATAGTGGCGGTAACTCTACCTAGAAGACTGGAGATCCCAAGATCTAGGTTCAAGGAGATCAAACAAAGTCATTAATGACGGTTCAACATTGTCAACTAAATTATTTGTTCCATTCTCGTGATGAGACAATGTTCAGTATCAAGGATAAAGCATTAAGGCTTTTTAATGATTTCTAAATTTGATACGGGGTATATCAAATAGTGTATCTACGGGATGACACGTTTAGGAATCACCTATGTAAGTGTGAAGTGTTAGCCGCTTCAAGGAGAATTTTGCAAGGCCAATTCTCTATGCACTTATGAAACCAGGCGGTGTTCATGGCTGAAACGAACACAACAATGAGAACCAAAGACGGNGCTGAAACACTGGGGTTTGAAGTACCACTACACCAGTGTGAAATTCGTTCTATCCTGGGAGGAAATAATCCATAACCTTGGGTACTAGGAGGGGATTAAATTCCTTAAGGAAACACTGTGAATTCAGTGGGCTCGGATTAATTTTTCATTACGTTTACATTATTGTTTATGTTATTTTATTATTTCTAGAATTGTTTTACAAATACAGAATTCTAACAGATACGTGCCGAGATTTCCGCCGTTACCCTTGCTCGATCACAGGTGTTTTGACTTACCGTTACTCAACTAGGTAAACCTCCTTCGATCTCGCTCGATCTCCGTTCCGCTTGGTCTCGATCTTGGCTGATCTCGTTCTTGACCGGTCTCTGAATTAAGGGTCAGCAATCTAACTTCGTATTGAGGCTCGATATAACGCGAGGCCAAACCGATGCCTATCATGATCCAGCCTCGATTAGTCATGAGAAGGGCAGGCCCGTTCTGACCGTATATAACACTGTCAGATGCATGCTTGATGTAACTGATACAACAGTTGTGTGGTTGCATCCACATCACGAAGAATATGCTTCACCCTTTCTTTTTCATAAGGAAGACTAGGTTTGACTTTTAGTGGCTCATATTGGAGATGCTAGGGTGGACTCGATCTTTTCTTCAAGGCTCAAGCATGTAACAAGTAATGATAATTAACTGTTTAACGTTAGAATTTGAAGTAGAGTTTGCTAATTGCTATACATTCCAAATTCTAACTACAGAATTATTGAAAATCTCTCTCACCTAGCACCACAAGGAAAGTGATTTCCCGTTCTTCAATCACTACGTATAGTTTACAGGTTCATTCATAGCATTACTTGTTCTATAAAGCTCAGCTGGGTCCATATGATTTACCCTTTAAGCCTGTGCAGTATCAAGAAAACTCATCACTCTTAAAGTCTTTCCTTATTATATTATTAAGATTAAAAGGATATTAAACTCTGGGCCTAGTCAAAAACAAATAAATTGGATCGGAGGGAGTAACAAGAATAAATTTTGGAAAAGAGCCGCAGAGAAACTGAAGTTGTAAATAGAAGAAGCAAGAAAGAGACCTGAAGGGGGAGAGCATCCATGTCAGCTCTCAGACCAAACCAAGGTTGAGCACCTGACCCAATGGTTCCAACCACACCGGTTTTAGCCACAGGCCACATGTACTTGACGCCAAGCGAGTCCAGCTCATTTCGGATGAGTTGACTGGTTTGGTGCTCTTGAAATGACAATTCTGGGTACTCATGGATTCTCCTTCTCACCCTTTTCAACCATTCCAAGAACTCGGGTTGCCTCGCCGATTCCAGAAGCTCCCGAGTTAGTGAGTCCGTTTCAGATCCCAAATGAGTTTCTTTATCTGCAACCGAGGAATTGTACGGAAAGCTCGTCGATAGCAATGTCAATATGAGTATCAAGTCTAGGCAAAACGAACCCATCCCTGGAAACCACCAAAATCTTAAGGTCCTTAGGATTCGTCACTCCCAAAGAACTAAAAATAATTCGACTTTGATTTTATTTTTCAATGGTAGTAGTTGGTTTGTTTTCTTTAATTGTAATTGTTTTATATTGTATTGCTATTTTAAATAAAATATGTGTTATAATTGTCATTTAAAATTTATTGTGTCATATTAGTAAATTTATTCTTACACAATAATAAAAAGATGAATTAGACTAACAATTAATTTATCGTGGAATTGTTACACTATTCCTCCTTTTTATTTTACCTAAAATCTACCAGAGTCGTGATAGGACTTAACCTTGCTTTTAAGTAAACCGACGACACATTAACCACAAATAACATTAAAAATATAATAAAATTTAGTAGGATAATATACATAAGTCAAAACAAGTACGGTAATACATCAATACAACTCCAAAACTAGTGTTACAAAGTTGAGTTACTACAATCGAATCATAATCAAGTATATGAAACATGTTATAAAATAACGACGGTAAAGTAAATAAATCAAGGACAAGTATAGAGAGAGAGTGATATATTATTCAACTTTCAAACTGATTTACATAATGGACTGAAATCTCCTCTATTCATAGAAGAAGGAAGTTATTGTGTAAGCTCCTACTGCAAGCTGTTGTGTAAGCTACTGCAAGCTGCTGTGTAAGCTGCTACTGCAAGCTGATGTGTAAGCTGCTACTGCAAGCTGATGTGTAAGCTGCTACTGCAAGCTGATGTGTAAGCTGCTGTTGCAAGCTGATGTGTAAGCTGCTGTGTAAGCTGCTTGTAAGCTCCTACTGCACCAGACATAGATAATCTTCTATCGGAGGTAATATTTATCCATAACTGAGTACCGAAATGATAAGCTTCTTCAGGAAGCTTATGAACATCCATAATATATATTTATAACACTCCTCCTTGGATGTTCATTAAAAGATAATGTGCCTTATTAAAACCTTACTAGGAAAAACCTCGTGGAAAAAATCCTAGTGAAGGAAAAAGACACATATTTAGTAATACGCATTGCTAGGCGCCTCATTAAAAACCTTATAAGGAAACCCCCGTGGGAAAAAACTTTAGTAAGGGAAAAAGAGTGCATTGCGTATTTTACTCCCCCTCATGAAAACCTTGTTTTAAATATTTGAGTCTCTGCATCCCAATCTTGTATACCATCTTCTCGAAAGTTGAAGTTGGCAAAGACTTGGTGAATAAATCTGTCGGATTGTCACTTGAACGGATTTGTTGCACATCAATGTCACCATTTTTCTGAAGATCATGCGTGTAGAATAATTTTGGTGAAATGTGCTTCATTCTATCTCCTTTTATAAATCCTCCCTTCAATTGGGATATGCATGCAGCATTGTCTTCGTATAAAATTGTGGGCATTTTCTCACATTCCAAATAACATTTTTCTCGAATAAAATGAATTATTGATCTCAACCATACGCATTCCCTACTTGCTTCATGAATAGCTATTATATCGGCATGATTTGAAGAAGTAGCAACAATAGATTATTTTGTGGAGCACCATGATATGACAGTACCTCCATATGTAAATACGTACCCGGTTTGAGATCGAGCTTTATGGGGATCAGATAAAGAACCTGCATCTGCATAACCAACAAGATCTGTACTATCTTTGTTAGCATAAAACAAACCCATATCAAGAGTTCCCTTTAAATATCGCAATATATGCTTAATCCCGTTCCATTGTCTCCGTGTAGGAGAAGAACTATATCTTGCTAGTAAATTAACAGAAAATGCTATGTCAGGCCTTGAAGCATTAACAAGATACATTAGTGCACCAATTGCACTGAGATAGGGTACTTCGGGACCAAGGAGTTCATCGTTCTCTTCTGGAGGTCGGAACAAATCCTTATTCACTTCAAGTGGTCGAACAACCATTGGTGTACTCAATGGGTGCGCTTTGTCCATGTAAAAGTGTTTTAAAACCCTTTCTGTATAGGCAGATTGATGGATAAAGATCCCGTCTGCTAAATGTTCAATTTGCAGACCAAGACAAAGTTTTGTCTTTCCAAGATCTTTCATCTCAAATTCTTTCTTAAGATATTCAATTGCCTTTTGGAGCTCTTTTGGAGTCCCAACAAGATTTATGTCATCAAGATAAACAACAAGTATAACAAATTCTGAAGCCATTTTCTTTATAAAAATACATGGACAAATAACATCATTTATGTAACCTTTTTTCAGCAAATATTCACTGAGACGATTATACCACATGCGCCCAGATTGCTTTAAATCGTACAAAGATCTTTGTAATATGATTGAATACATTTCCTGAGATTTTGAATATGCTTCAGGCATTTTAAATCCTTCGGGGATTTTCATGTAAATTTCATTATCAAGTGAACCGTACAGATAAGTTGTAACCACATCCATTAGATGTATTTCAAGCCTTTCACGTAAGGCTAAACTGATGAGCTATCGAAATGTTATGGCATCCATAAAGGGTGAATATGTTTCTTCATAATCGACTCCAGGTCGTTGTGAGAATCCTTGTGCGACAAGGCGAGCCTTGTATCTTTCAACTTCATCTTTATCATTCCTTTTCCGCACAAAAACCCATTTATGACCAAGTGGTTTTATACCAGCAGGTGTTTGGACTACTGGGTCAAAGACCTCTCTTTTATCAAGTGACTTCAATTCCGATTAAATTGCCTCTTTCCATTTTGGCCAATCAGATCTTTGTCGACATTCTTCGACAGATCGGGGTTCAAGATCTTCACTATCTTGCATAATGCTTAGTGCAACATTATATGCAAAAATATTATCCACCACTATTTTCGATCGATTTAAATTAATCCTATCACCAGTAGAACTTATTAAAAGTTCCTCACTCACTTGAGGCTCGGGTTCATTGATTTCTTCAGGAATCTCAGAACTAATCAGATCTTTGGTCTCTTCAGGAGATCCCTTCATAGTATTATTTTGATCATTTTTCGATTTTCTTTTTCTAGGATTTTGATCCTTAGAACCCAATGGCCTACCACGCTTCAGGCGTGCTTTGGGTTTACTAGCTATCATGCTAGTAGATGGTCCTGCTGAGATATCAATTCAGATAGGCACATTCTCTGCAGGGATATGTGACTTAGTTATCCTTTTCAAATCAGTAAATGTGTCTGCCATTTGATTTGCTATATTCTGTAAATAGATGATCTTCTGGACCTCCTGATTACATATAGGGGTACGTGGATCAAAATGAGATAATGATGAAACTTTCCACACAATTTTCTTTTTTCATTTCTTTTTCCTCTCCCCTAATTGTGGGAAATTTATTTCATCAAATCGACAATCTGCAAACCGAGCAGTAAATAAATCTCCCGTCAATGGTTCAAGATAGAGAATAATAGAGGGTGATTCAAACCCAATATATATTCCTAACCTTGTATGTGGGCCCATCTTACTACGTTGTGGTGGTGCTACTGGCACATATACAGCGCATCCAAAAATCCGTAGATGGGCAATATTTGGTTCATGATCAAAAACTAATTGTGACGGAGAATATTTATTATAATGTGTCGGTCTGAGACGAATAAGAGATGATGCATGCAAGATAGCATGGCCCTAAACTGTAGTGGGCAATTTTGTTTTCATAAGTAGTGGTCTTGCTATCAATTGCAGGCGTTTAATAAATGACTCTACAAGGCCATTTTGAGTATGAACATAAGCTACAGGATGTTCAAATTTTATCCCAATTGATAGACAATATTCATCAAAAGCTTGAGATGGGAATTCTCCAGCATTATCAACGCGAATAGCCTTTTTAGGATAATCTGGGAATTGTGCCCTTAATCGAATTATTTGGGCTAATAGCTTTGCAAACGCCAGGTTGCGAGATGATAGTAGGCACACATGAGACCATCTTGAAGATGCGTCTATTAGGACCATAAAATATCTAAACAACCCACTTGGTGGGTGAATATGTCCACATATATCCCCATGTATACGCTCTAAAAAGGCAGGGGATTCCATGCCAACCTTCATTGGTGATGGTCTAGTGATCATTTTGCCTTGATAACAAACATCACAAGAAAATTCATCTTTGTAAGAATCTTCAGGTTCTTTAGTGGATGTCCACTTGAATTTTCAGTAATTCGTCTCATCATTATTGATCCAGGATGGACCAAACGGCCATGCCAAAGCACAAAAGTATTTGAATCAGTAAACTTCTGGTTTACGATCGAGTGTGCTTCAACTGTACTGATATTTGAATAGTATAAGCCAGAAGATAAAGTTGGTAACTTTTTCATAATGCATTTCTGGCCAGAAATATTCTTTGTAATACAAAGATATTCCACGTTCATTTCATTTATTGTCTCAACATGATACCCATTTCGACGGATATCTATAAAACTCAACAAGTTTCTTCGGGACTTGGAGGAGAATAATGCATTATCTATAATAAGTTTTGTTCCCTTAGAGAAATACAATGGCTCGTCTGGAGCCTTCAATCAAACTAATATTACCAGAAATTGTAGAAATATTTGCTTTTTCTATATGCAAATAAGAAAAGTATTTCTCATCTTTGAATATGGCATGAGTTGTTCCACTATCAATTACACAAATATCTTCATGATTGGTCTTTGATCCAAACATAATTTGAGGATTATCCATATTCTTCAAAATAACATAAACAAAGTAAATATTATTGTAAATATCATTATCAAAACATAACTTTTACATAACCATACTAACTAATACAAACAACAGAAATTTAAATTTATACAGATGCATCAACGATCACATGACTTGTTTCTCCTTCTGGGAGTACAAAGTAATCAGCTACATCCAAATGCATGAGGTCAGTATTATCTTTAGAAATAAAATTTGCTTCAACATTTTTCTCTGTCTTCTTTAGGGAGGCTTGATAAAGCTCAACCAGGTGCTTTGGCGTACGACATGTACGCGACCAGTGCCCTTTTCCTCCACATTTATAGCATGCATTTTCTGCATTTGTTGCTTGCACCGCTTCATACCTTTGTTCCTTCCTTTTCCACTACTGGTGGTTAGGAGGGTTCTTTGGCGCATTATTATTACCATGATTAGACTTTGTTCCCCGACCACGACTGGGGCCACGACCTCTTCCACGCTTAGCTTGGTGGAAGTTCATCTCATTCACTTCAGGAAATGGACAAGAACCAGTGGGTCGGCTTTCATGGTTTTCCATTGATAGCCCATTATGTTGCTTGGCTACAATAAGATGTGAGATAAGTTCAGAATACTTTTTGAATTCCATCTCTCGATATTGATGCTGCAGGAGCATATTCGAGGTATGAAAAGTGGTGAAAGTTTTCTCCAACATATCATGATCAGTAATATTATCACCACATAATTTCAATTGGGAAATAATCCTGAACATAGCAGAATTATACTCACTAATAGATTTAAAATCTTGTAGCCTTAAATGAGTCCAGTCATAACGTGCCTGTGGAAGAACGACCATCTTCAGGTGGTCATATCTATCTTTCAAATTATTCCACAGTATGACTGGATCTTTAATAGTAAGATATTTCATTTTTGGGCCCTCGTCAAGGTGATGGCGTAGGAATATCATTGCTTTGGCACGGTCTTGGTTTGATGCGTGATTTTTGTCCTTGATGGTGGATGTCAGACCCATCGCATCAAGATAAATTTCAGCATCAAGCACCCAAGACATGTAGCTTTTGCCCGATATATCCAGGGTTACAAATTCAAGTTTAGTAAGATTTGACATTATTTAGAAAAAGAAAGTCCGTACCTTTGATACTTTCAAAGTATTTGCTCGAGATGGCAGAGTCTCGTGCTGATAACGTGTTATAAAATAACGAAAGTAAATAAACCAAGGACAAGTATATATATATATATATATATAGAGAGAGAGAGAGAGATATGTATATTATTCAACTTTCAAACTGATGTACATAATGAACTGAAATCTCCTCTGTGTAAGCTGCTACTGCAAGTTGATGTGTAAGCTGCTACTGCAAGCTGCTGTGTAAGCTACTGCAAGTTGCTGTGTAAGCTGCTACGGCAAGCTGTTGTGTAAGCTACTGCAAGCTGATGTGTAAGCTGCTACTGTACTAGACATAGATAATCTTCTACCGGAGGTAATATTTATTCATAATTGAGTACCGAAATGATAAGCTTCTTCAGGAAGCTTATGAACATCCATAATGTATTTTTATAACAAAACATAACATATGTGCAATTGTACATGCATCACAGAGGAAGATGGACTAAAGGAGTGTCCTCAAGTGCAATTCATGTCCTAACTCTAACTGTTGCTCTCGCTTCTCTCTAGGTTCTACAGAGAGACTAGCCCTTCATTCTGTCTTCCTCAACCAATAACATCGCTCATCCGTCCCCATGAACATCTGCTACGACACAAAATTAACCGATCAAGAAATAAATCAGTTACATCGAAGCACTGCTAGACCCAAACCATCAACAAAATGACCAATCACCAAACCATTTCACTTTTCGAGATACACTACTAGAAAAGGACAAGAACCCATTTATAGATCTAGAACTGGATTTTCTCAGTAAGTTATGTTTGGATGTTGAACAAGAAAATTCACACCAACATCCATATTTCATTTCTCTTACCACTACAGACAAAACAACCTTTACCGTCCTTGGCAACACACTGCTATGATCAAATTACTAGGGGGAAAAGGTTCCCTATCACTACCTACGTACTAAAGTAACCTCTCTTTGGCAACCTACAAAACCTCTACAAATGATCGATCTTGGCTACGACTACTATCCGATAAAATTCAATTACACTACCACATAATAAAGTCATACTACAAGGATCTTGGTTTGTGGGTGCACAGTATCTCGTTGTACACTAGTGGGAACCTAGGTTCAACCCAGTCGCTGCACAATTTAGCCTCTCTACCATATGGATATGTCATCAAGAACTCCCAATGGAGTATTATGACCTTCAAATCCTTCAACAAATTGGAAAAATGATTGGTACACTATTTAAATAGACATATGCACTTTCCAGACTACTAGAAGACGTTACGCCGCGCTTTGCATTCTTGCTCCGTTAAGTAAACCACTACCAGCAGAGATCCTTATTGGATCGCACTTATAACCTATTTTATATGAGGATACCACCCTATTTTGTATCACATGTGGTTGTCTTGGTCACAATGCACCTTCTTGCGCAAAAAATCACGCACCACAAGCCTAGAATTCCCATACTGAACCAACCGTTACTGACAAAACCACAGCTCATGTTGACGAAAGCCCTTGGAAATTGTCAACTACCAAAACAATAATCGAAACGTCGGCTCCTCTTCAACTACTTGTCAATCCCACTACAATATTGTTCAATACCTACACACCACACACCAACACTCCTAATGTTTCGAAAACACCACTACCCACTTCCAACAGATTTAATTTTCAATCCCATGAACACACTACCATTGCTGCCATCGAAACTAACCAGTCACAAATGCCTAAACCTAATGGTCCCAGCGGCCAAGCCCAAAATAACGCACCACTAAAGCCCAATCCAATTGACTTCACCTTCTCTACACCGGCCCCATCTAACTTTGAGCCTACAAAAAATAGTGGGCCCGCCCACAAGGGTTACATGAAAAAACAACAAACATAATCCCCTACACCTTATCCCGCATGAACAAGTATTGCCCCTTAATTTTCAAGACACTCTACCTACTACTCTATCTCCCACGGTGCCCCACACTCTTTCTTTCACTGACACAACACCCTCCACCTTAATAACATAGATACACTCATCACATGACATGGCCTCTTTAACTTCCACCTCGGCTCCACCATCTCCACACTTAAACCCTACTAACCCTATACCTTCTTTGTTCTCCATTTCGGCGACTGTCACAACTTCTGATGAACAAGAAGTTCATCATACCACCACCGTCTAAATACACACAAACACATTCACCAATAGTACCAACATGACCATAAATCCTGATATAACCCTATCCCATATTCCCATTGTTTCACAATCATCACATACTACCTCATATACCCAACAATTCCACCAACATGTACCGCCCCTACATTCCCTAGCAACACAACCATCAGCGACCTCAACGAAACATCACCAACTTACACATCAACAACTATCAATTACTACCACACCCAACCTACCAGTCTCCAATGATCCATCACCACATAACTCAAGCGCCCCAATTTCTCTACCCACCATAACCACTTCAACCGTTGCTACCACCACCGGCAGAGTGGATTCTTCCCACTCCTTAGAATGTTCCACTATTGCTTCAACAAGTCACCATAATTCTGGACAACAACACCACACTCTCCAATCTCATTTAACAAGGAATCCAAAACCCACTGCAAATGGACAATGCCATGCATTTGATAACTCTCCAAGACATCACGACATTCGAGCTGCACAACAACCTTACCAATATCCAGGATTGGCACACACAGAATCAAAATCAACATCCAACATTTCCTATACACCAACATCCTAATTATTTGACATTGTTCAACTAACCCCACAAATGATCCCATTACCACCCAACCACAAGACCTGCAATATGAGGAGGAACTGGAGCTACCACCACAGTAGACACCCACCCACCACAAACACCACCTTTCATGGAAGATCACATGAACCCACCATAGGAGGATCCACAAAACATCCTAGATACATTCATGGAGACTCTCACGATGAACACCTATTTGAGTATCTCCATGCAAGAAAATATAGAAAGAAAATTCCTGATTTACATCCCCCGCAACTTAGATCAAGTTTTCTTGAATATATGACTCGGTCCTTACTCTGTGGAGCAGAAGTATGTAGCAGTCATGATACCAACACTCAACAAAAATCCACAGGCGCCACACCATCCTCACTACCTCAACATGAACTTGACCATGTCCCTGGCTCCGGGTGGGAGCTCGTACCCAAGAATCCATAATCAAATAAAGATCATGCTATGGAATTGTCGGGGATCAAATGGACCGTATTTCCATCACAACTCACATTTTCTTTTGGACTGGAACAATCCCTATATTCTTTGTCTAAATGAGATGAAAATAGAGGATCACACACCTCTCCTAGAAGCATTCAACTTCACTGATTTCATTGAGATTGCTGCTCAAGGATATTCTGTAGGGATGGTACTACTTTGGCACGCTCATGATCTTACTGTTGACCCTATCACAGTTATAGCTCAGGAACTCTACGCCTCTGTCCAAGTGAGAAACACATCACAACATTGGTTAATATCTCTAATATATGCTAGCACAACTTATTGAAATAGAAAACTATTATGGAATAACCTGGAGGAAATAACGAAACATAATACTTTTGCATGGCTATTGTGTGGAGATTTTAATGAAATTACTAGTCCATCTGACAAATTTGGTAGTAACCTCATCACTAATGCTAAATCATCTTCTTTTAACACTTTCTTATATAACATTAACATGCTAGATTTAGGATTTACTGGCAGTAGATTTACTTGGTCGAATAATAGAAATTCGAGGTACACTTATTTTTGAACGACTTGATCGTTTCTTTGCTAATCCAGCATGGTTGCATTTATTCGAAGACTCCGCTGTTACTCACCTCCCACATACTTGTTCTGACCATTTTTCTCTAATTTTAAATCTTACTAAAGTTATTCCAAAGTCAGCATCCTTGTTTCATTTTGAGACTATGTGGTTAAACCACCCAACCTTCGCCTCCATAGTTTCTGCGAATTGGCATGATCATTCTCCATATGGTGAAGCTTTAGAAAATTTCACTGCCCCATGCTAATCATTGGATTGACAAAAGATAACCTTAGCTCACATTCAGGGTCTTCAAAATATGGACCTTGCTAGAAAAAATAGCTTTCATTATAATTTGGAAAAGCGCCTCATAACGGATTTTAATCAAACACTCAAATATGAGGAAGATTTTTGAAAACTTAAATCTCTTGTTCAATGGTTAAATGATGGTGATGCTAATACTAAAGTTTTCGATCTCACCACTATACAACGACATAGGCGTAACAGTATTTTGGGCCTCCTAGACTCCATGGCATATTGGACATTTGACCACCAACAAATCAGGTCAACTATCCATTCCCATTTCTAGGAACTTTTTACTAGTGGTTTAACACATTCCTCGCACATGCCTACTAATCTTATCCCAAACTCTCTATCAGACACAAATAATGCTTTATTAACTAGGACATAGTCCAACACTGAAGTATATGAAGTTATTCACTCGCTTAAACCATTAAAGTCGCATGGATCATATGGGCTTCATCCAATATTTTCCCAAAAATACCGGCACAACACGAAATCGGCCATCCTCGCTATTTTTAGAGATGCTTTTACTACTTCCTCAATTCCTCCTAGTACAAATAAATCTTATGTAACACTCATCCCGAAAGTTAACAACCCTAAAAAATATCCCAAGACAAGCCCATAGGACTTTGTAATACTGCCTATAAAACAATCACAAAGATTATTATTAATAGACTTCACCCTTTATCTCCCCACCCTTATTCACCCAAACCAATGCAGCTTTGTCCCATGGAGAAGAGCTGTTGACAATGTTATTGTTGTTCAGGAGGCCTTACACTCTCTACTGGTCAAACAGGTAAAATGATGCTAAAAATAGATCTTGAAAAGGCTTTTGATCGTCTGAAGTGGTCGTTTATTTGATACTCCTTACAACGCCTCAATGTCCCCAATCAACTTATCTCCCTCATAATGTCGTGCACCACTACTTCTTTTATTTCTGTACTTATAAACGGTCAACCTACACAATTCTTCCAACCCTCAAGGGGGATACGTCGGGGAGTTCCCTTATCACCTTATCTATTTATTATGTGTATGGATACTCTCTCACAAATAATCAACGAGGCCATACTAACTCACATGTGGGACCCTACAAAAATTGGAAGGGTTAGACCCAAGTTGTCACACCTACTCTTTGTTGATGACATCGTACTGTTTGCTAAGGCAGATCACAAAAATGCGTCCGCCATTATAAATATTTTTGAACAATTAGGTCGTCATTCAGGTCAACACATCAACTTCCACAAATCCAAAATTATTTTCACCCAAAATGTCTCCTCCCATGATAAACCATTGTTTGCTAGTATATTAAACATGCATACTTCATCGTCTATTGGAAAATACTTAGGTTTTTCCATAACCTCACTACAAACCAAATCGCACAACTACCAATACATTATTGACCGTATAAATTAGAGACTCTAGGGTTGAAAAACCCGCTTCCTCAATCTTGCTGGTCGTGTTACCCTAATAAAATCGGTTCTCAGTTCAATACCAACATATGCTATGCAACTTAATCTTCTTCCTAAGAAGACATTACTTCACATTGATCGCATCCAACGCAACTTTTATAGGGCACTACACCTCATAAGCATAAGTTGTATCTCCTTAACCGGGACACTATCACTCTACCCCAACAAATGGGTGGATTGGGTATTCAAAAACTTTACCCAAAAATTATAGCATCTTGCAAGCCTTGCCTTGCGCTACCCCAATACTAAGCCTAGTGTTTGGACTATCATTCTTCAAGGTAAATATCATTCCTCCAAGAACGCTAATACACATGTGGTTATATCTAAACCGAATGACTCTTATAGTTGGAAAAGCATTCTTAAAGGCAATCGTCTGTGCCAACAAGGTACCACATGGAATATTTCCAATGGCCAACGCATCCAACTTTGGCACAACTTCTGGATAACACCTTACCTATCACTTCGCAATCTCATCCACGACCCACTAACACATCAAGACTTACACCTCCATGTCAAATATTTTATCACAAACAATGCTTGGGTATTGCAATCCATTTCCTTTGAATTACCCTCCTCTATTATTGAGCTTATACGTAATACACATATTTCACAATTTCCTTACGCTAGAGACACCCCTTTTGGAATCCCACGTCAACTTGAAACTTTACAACTTAATCTGCCTATCAATTGTTCCTCTAACAACACCTTCATCCCCTCACTCTATACCACGACGAATGGATTTGACACATACATGCTACCAATAAAATAAAATATTTTATGTGGTTACTTACCCATCATAAACTTCCAACAAATGTCTTTCTATATCACTGTAATATACGCTCGAATACCTTATGTCATGTATGTCATCAACACACAGAAGATACAACCCATATCTTCCTACATTGCCCTTTGGCTATACAAACTTGGACTTACTTCAACATTTACCCACCATCAAATAACCATCTTTGATGGTTAAAAACCCATTGCCTCACCAACCCAACATCACTAATTGTCAATAATATTCACATTCCCTTGCTAGCCCTTATCCCCTCATCTTGTGGAATATATGGTTAACCCGCAACCATAATACTTTCAACAACTCCACTACAATCATTCCACTCCATACCATCTGCCATTGAATATGTTCGCTTGCCACTATTCCCCATAATAATAATCCAACAACTACCATCAACATTTTTTGGTCTTCACCTCCAACTGGAATCTTCAAACTTTATATTGATGGTGCATTTGATCACCCAAACACACAGGGAGGAGCCGATGGAGTTTTTCGCGACTCAAGAGGTGCATGGATCACTGCTTTCTCAAGACTTTTACGAGTCACAAATGCAACACATTTTGAAATACTAGTGTTACTCATTGGCTTGCAGATTTCTTACATAAAAAATTTGACACCGTTATTTATTGAACCGATTCTCAAGTATTACTCTCTCTTATTAAAGCATCAAACTAGAAGTACTTACATGTTTTATCTGATTGCAGGTCCCTTATGGATGATCTTCTATTGCCAGAACTACGCCACATCTACAGGGAGGGCAATGGTGTGGCTGATGCTTCTTGCTAAAGTTGGAAAGGCAAGGGATGCATTCAGTGACCCATCCTCTACCCTTTTTGTTTCCCTCCACCTTTTACTTGTATGCTTTTTGAACAAGACTTTTTAGGGGATGTAACTTTACGTTCAGTTCCTATTTGTAATAACGCTTCTTAGTTTTCTTTCAATAAATGCATCTGTTTAGCAAAAAGAAAAAAATATAACATATGTATTTTATGAATGAAAGAAACACTAATAGATAAATGATAGAGGTGACTGTAAGGCAATACAGGACGACCAAAGCAACTCTACCTTGAGTCTCCAAATCTGTTCCTACGCAGTCTCCTAGATCCCACTATGACTAGGCTCAGTATGGGCAGTTAAGATGTGCAACAAGTGCAACATAAGTATACTAACCAATGTATACCAGTAAGTAACATCGGCTGACCTCGTCGAAGTTGTAGCAAATTTTTGTAAAATACTAACTTATATATAATGTGCATGTCACGATCCTAAAATCTCATCTTTAGGATCGTTATGGCACCTAATCTCTACAACTAGGTAAGCCTATCACATAACAATATCAGACAAGATATAGCAATTTAATGTTAAATAAAACTGAAAAAAATGGACCATAACACAACCAATAACATAATACAACTTTCACAAACCCGGTAATACAGAGTCATAAGATCTACGAAGAGTACACAAGATATTCCAAAATACAATACTAATTTGGATTACAATTAAACAGTAGCATAACAAAGTAACAAGGTGATTTCGAGTCCTGCCAACGAAACTACAGGTATACCTTGAAGTCTCTAACCGCACAGGTCAACTCTCAAAGCCAACACGATCCAAAGTACCTGGATCTGCATTAAAATATGCAAAACGGTAGTACGAGTACACGACAGTGGTACCCATTAAGTATCAAGACTAACCTCGGTGTAGTGACAAGGCTCAAGTCAAGACACTCACTAGGCATAAACCTCTGCAAGTATATAAATATAAGTTGACAATGAAAAGAACATTAATATATCTAACAACAAAAAGAATATTAATATAAAACTAACAATAGAATAATAAAAAAAACAAATGGAAACAAGAGGTAGCAAATAATAAAGTAGCAAAATAATCAGAGCACAGTTAAAGTATGAATGAAATCAATTAAGGAAACAAGTGACAATTCAAGTAATTAAGTCGTTCCAACACATGATTTACAACAAGAATCACCCCGAGACACCATACCTCATAATCACAAATCATAGGCCACAATCACAAATCTTACACACATGGAACCTTGTGCCCACATTATCAATCACCTTCACACGACAAATATCTCGTGCCACAATATAAGTCTTACCCGCATGGCAAAGTCCACGTGCCACCACACACATCGTATCCGTGTAAACTGCCCATAAAATATTCGAAGGATTTATTTAAATAAGGTAAGGCATGATAACGAAAACAGAAACCAAAGATACAAATATAATCAAATATATAACATTTCGAGCCCAACAGAAAACTATATTTCCTTAAGGAATTTAATCTCATCGTTGCTGGATTAATTCCTCTCAGGATGGAACGAACAACTATTATGTAATACTGGCAATGAAAATTACATAACTTTGTCGAACTCAACAAACGACAGTAAACCACACTGATGCTTACATTTTTGCTTTTGAAAAAAAACAATGCAGAAATGCAAAAGAGAGAGAGAAGAGTATGGAAATTTTGGTGGTGAGAAAGTGAGGTCAAACATCTGAATTTATAGCCAAACAATCTGGATTGAATAAGTGCGAAAGTAGTTGTTCACATAAGGCACTTTCTGTTTGGTCGCAAATTTCAAATTAGAAAACGACCGCTAGACGTTAGGAAATAATCCGCGAAATAAAATTCGCGTGAAAATATCAGGAAAAAGAAAATAAATAAATAACGGAAAACGGAAAATAAATTTGGTCGAAAAAATTATCAAAAACAAATAACGAAAAATGGAAAATAAATTTGGTACAAAAAATTATCAATCAATCATGTCAATTGTCCGAAGCCGAGCAAGCGACGACAACGGCGCAAGGCACAACTTCTTCTCAACTCCTTAAGAGCTAGAAGATGTGCTTCTCTATATAAGCACAAAGATATATTTTTTTTTTGATGAGGGACAAAGTGCATTAATTTTGGTAAAGAAAATAACTTCAAACTTTTCGTTTTCCTCTAAATCTTTTCCCTCCATTTTCATTCACACCTCTTATCTTAATTATTAATTAGATAAAACCCAACAATTATTTGTTAGTACAACAATCTTACTAGCACGAAATAATATTTTTATAGGAAAATTAATGAAATTTTTTGTCTTGAAAATTGATATCAGCATTAGCAGCCTCTTCCAACAAACATTTCTTATAGTAATGCCTTTTCCTATCTATTTTTTATAATATAATTTTAGGGATTATACATACCAGGCACCTGACATAAAAGACTTTTTTCTAAAATGTTTTTACATTTCGGCTCCGGGTGATTCGAACCGAAGACCTAACCGTCGTGGGCGGAGATCTTTTACCAACTCAACAAGCCTTTAAAAGACTAGTGTACGAAAAAGTCCCCAAGAGAAAAGGCATTGAGTTTGGTATTGATTCCAAAACCAGGAGTGAAGGTAGAAGAGCCCGGCTGATCCTTTATTATATACCCACACTATCATCTACCCCTTTTATCATTCCCATTTAGATATTGGGCTCTCTACTTCTCTTCTCTTCAACTGTCTGACCTACCCCCTCAGACACTTTTGAAGATTGCTCTGATCTGGTAAGAATTCTATTCATTTTATTGGTTTATATCATTATATGGGCCAAAATTGATTCCAAACCCCTTTGACTTTTCCATTTCTGGGAATTTACGATCAATGGATTAGTGCTCGAGTTTTTTATTTTATTTTTAAAACAGTGCTTTAAAGATCAGGTTTTGAGGATGGAGTTCTTTGAAAGAGCAGAAGCTCAATTTATCATCGGTGTTGCTGTTGCTATTGCTGCTGCTGGTGCTGCTGCCTACTATTATTCTTCCAAGAAAGCCAAAGGTCTTATTTACTTTAGCTGCCCATTACTTACTACATTAGCGAAGGACGAGCGATATAGACTTGTGCATGGCTGTGTTTAAGTCTAGAGTTCACCTCATTGTAGCCCATAAAGTGGCGTTAGATCTTGAGTTGCTTGACCCGTTGAACGTCTAGAGTTCGAATCACATCTTAGCCTCAAAGGCTTTGGTGTAGTGGTAAGATTAATGCAATGCCATGTGTGGGTAAAGCATAGGTCATGAGTTCCAATATATATATAGGGGAAATGTTGTCAATGGACCAGGTGTGTTTGGATAGTGTTTCGATGAATTTATTGAGTATATAAAGATTGATAATAATGTTTAATTATTGATTGGAGCACTCATACGAAGTTCAGAGTTGAGATAAATGTGAAAGAAAATGACTTTTGCCTGTAAAGTGATGGAAGTAATTTTTTCCTTTTTGGTGAAAAATGTTGTCCTTTTACAACCAAACACTGTTTTCTATTATTTGATGACTCTAAGTACTCCTAAAATGGTTGCCACAGTTTTCTTCGTCATGTTTAAGCTACACACCAAAAATTTTACGCAAATGGATTTTAGACTAAGATATTTAAATAACACTTTCTTGTTTTTTATATGAGAAACTTGTACCTTACCAAATATAACCTCAAAACAATGAATTAATCCATGTCTGATTGGTCAAATTGACCAGGATAAGTAAAAATTATCAAACAAATCGAGACAAACAAAGTATGCATTTTATTATTCTAGTGTTGCCTTTTAAAGGCTGTACTTATTCATTTAGATAGTAAAGTTAAATACCCAATGTTTGTTGCAAAGAAACCTAAGAGCTCCCCTTGTAATTTCTAAGATGTCAGCATATCTCCTGACTTATTGGTTTACTTGAGAATATCTGCTTGAAATTTTGTGGTGACCATGCTTTTGATCTTGGTTATTATAGACTAACTAGTTTAATCGTGTTGGCTTTACAGTATGTTTGGATCCTGAGAGGTTCAAAGAATTTAAGCTTGTGAAGCGCACCCAAATAAGCCACAATGTTGCAAAGTTCAGATTTGAACTCCCCACACCTACTTCTGTATTGGGCCTACCCATTGGACAACATATTAGTTGCAGGTTTGGTTTGGTTTTTGCATTAGCCTTTGATCCTTGTGCACGAAATATTTCTTGTAGTAATTATTAGGAGACATTTGGTTACTCTTCTGCCATGATACGATACTTCATGCTCTAATGAACAGGGGCAAGGATAGTCAAGGTGAAGAGGTTGTTAAAGCGTACACACCAACTACTTTGGACTCAGATGTTGGATATTTTGAACTAGTTATTAAGGTAAATTATGGTTTTCTGGTTATTCTGTGCTTGCAATAAGATATATTCTTTTGCTCACTCTAATTGGTCAATTTGCAAATGCTTAGATGTATCCTCAAGGAAGGATGTCTCATCATTTCCGAGAAATGCGTGAGGGTGATTATTTGGCTGTGAAGGGACCTAAGGTGCTGTTTTGTTTTGTTTTTGGTAATTCATGTGTTATCAATCATTCATAGAGTAACAACTTACCTGCAGTGCTGTAGCATTCTATTTTTCATGCGGTCCTTTCAGACTGATTTTTTTCATCCCTGCTCTCTCTCAAAACTGCCTGAGTTTGTTTGAATTTTTGGAACAATATCAAAATGACTTGCAGATTGGACGTTGAATCTGAGAAACAAATAGGAAATCATGTGATTTACCTAGAAATTGTTTTGATAAAGATAGAGTTCCTAGATATCTTACCATATTCTGCACTTTTAGGTAAATTGTGGTTTCTCTGCTTCCACGCCTAAGGTTCTAATACGGGACAAGCTCCAATTTACTTTATTTCATTTGAATTATAGTCTTATTATTTGTTAAAAAGATTTATCGGTAGTGGACTCACGCAATTTACATCTCTCGTTAATAGGGCCGCTTTAAGTACCAGCCTGGCCAAGTGAGAGCATTTGGAATGCTTGCTGGAGGCTCTGGTATTACCCCAATGTTTCAGGTCTGTCCCCTTTGTTTGATGTGTTATTCCAGCCCACCTTTCGTTTTGGTTACTTATGGTTATTTTATTGGTTTTCCGCAATAAATTGTGAACTTGCACTATTTTACTGAGGTTTTTTGGGTTTGAAGTGGGTAAATATTTGGTGGTCTTTTCCCAGGTTGCTAGAGCTATTCTCGAAAATCCAGATGACAAGACAAAGGTGCACTTGATATATGCTAATGTTACCTATGAAGACATACTTTTAAAGGTAATTTAGAATATCACCTGGTGAATCTGCTGTTTGAGTTTGCCACTAAACATATTGGACAATGTGTTATGAGCTTATCAATGATCTCGTTTTTCTTGCTTTTTCTATTTTTCTTTATGATTTGCAAGTTTTTGCTCTCTTCCTCTATGTGGCAGTAGTGCTGTGTTATTGTATCTGGAGAAAGTCTGCTTAGTATAGCTCTATGCTGGCTGTGGATTTAAAGGATTTGGTAAACTTATCAACTTGTAGATGTTTGTAAGTTTTTGCATAGTTGTGTTGTGTTAGATAGCTGAAATATAAATGCCTCTTGATTATATTTGATTTAGTAAAACATGAAATCAGTCAACAGTGATCTGTACTGTAGTTGTAGAGCGTTTCCCACATTGAGGAATTGTCTTAAACTTGGGAAGAATTTCTGCAACTTGTCCATTTCCCCACAGCTAATTTCTGCTGGTGAATATCATCTCTAAAGTATTCAACCTTTCTTCACTTCAGCTATATCAGTAATAAAGCTGATTCTGGGGTTGCATTTAATCTGAGTTTAATTTGAGGGAATTGGTTCAGGGTTTGAACTTTTGAAAAAACTGTTATTTGCTTTTGGAAGTAATGGTATTGGATAACCGCTGTGTTTGGAAAAATATCATTAAAATCCCACCACATCATAGACGCTTTCATATAGGAACAAATTTAACATACAAAAGCTGATCTAACATCTTTGTTTGCTACTGGCGCAAATGTCAAATTTGCAATGGTCAAATGGTCTTGGTTTTTGTAGTGAAAACATCCCCTGAGCTGTTTCTGGAAACCAACTTATTAATACGTTTGGTTTAAATACCAAGTTGATTTCCTAAACCTATTGATTTGGTTTTATCTAAGAATCGAAAATCACTGAGGGCCACTGGCGCACAGTTTTAAATTCGGTGGATAATAAGCCCCCCTGCTAGGCTGCTGCACTTCTCCACTTAAATATCATGCTTCCGTCTGCGGCATGCTTGAACCTTGACGTGCGGTCAACCCACACATCACACATTGCGCTCTTGCTAGTAGATTAGTACACCAAAGCCCTAAGCCCTGGGACACCTTTGATTTGGTTTTAAAAACAAACATTTCGTGTTTCTCCTCGACCTAATGTGTTCTTTCGAAACTGCATTCGAAATGTTATGAAAAGAACTGTCAGATGTTATGTTTTAATGGAGACTTCAAGTTCTATCTATATTTTGAAATTTTGACGAGCGAGGGAGAGTGATAATAGCTATAGCACAGTCTAGCATAACGGCTTTATGCTTAATCAGTTTTTTTTGTTTGTATGATGAGCTTAATCTTCCGATACTTTATATTTACCTAGTAAACCATTTGCTGAACTTTCCAATAACTTCCCTTCTTCCTGAAAGTTGGCCTTTTAGCAATTTGGGAGGACATAGCTGAACAATTTGTGCCCCAAAAGTAATTTAGATTACTACTTGGAAGTGTTGGTAGTTGCGTGTCAGTCAGTTCTTGTTGAAAAGATTATGTACAAAGATGCTAACTCAGCAACTGAATTTATTTTTCTTGGCCTGCAGGAACAGTTGGATGGCCTTGCTGCTAACTATCCTGACCGTTTCAAAATTTATTACGTACTGAATCAGGTGACTTCCGTAACTTTTATGTTCTGGCAGATCAGTTTCCTGTAGACCTTTTTTTAGATTTCAAAATCATATCCTTTCGTCTAACTGTTGTTCATTATACACATTTCTTAACATTCTTTCCTTCATGATGCCTTGTATGTTTGTAAATATTAATCTCGCATCTTTCATCCTAGTTTCTAGTACTCCTTTAGATCCCCACAAGTGTTGCATTATTTCATTCACCCGTTTGCTGATTTAGCCGAATTAAAAAAGGAACTGATAGGAAAGATGTCCCACTTTTCCCCTCGACCTTCTTGAGACACTTAAACCTTTTGTGCTCGTGGTGAAGAATAGCATTTTACTACCACTGTGTCAAAGGCCTGCAAACTAGATAGAATCTAACCAAAATGTCGAGTAAATATGCTTGGATCATGGAATCGGTTTTGCCCACTTATTTTTAATCAATCGACATTTTGTCTTTTGTCTAAAATTCTTGATTTGTGATCAAAGATTGTGTTGCAACTACTATCATTCAGTGTTCGGTTTGACGCATAGAAGAGATAAAATATTGCCCCCAGCAGTGTATCTAGTTGCCGAGTGTAAGATATGTGGTTCAACTTCCAGAAAACCCACCACCCACCTCGAGACTAAGGGTAGAAGTAAGAAGTAGAAGTTGAGAGATATTGGGTTATGCAATTAAGTTATACTTTATAAAACATTTATTACACGTGATCAGGTCATTTCTTCTTTCATATCTTGCCAAATTGCTCCTTGTCAAGACTGATTGCACAAATATATCTTCTCCTACATATTCAAGAAAATTTGTGTGATTGTTCACCTGTGAGAAAAAGAACATGCGACTGTACTCGATATACGTGTGCCTTCTGTTTGTCGACTGTAACAACAAACAACAACCCAGTAAAATCCCACAAGTGGGGTTTGGGGAGGGTAGTGTGTACGTAGACCATTCCATTATCCCCAGGGAGTAGAGAGGATGTTTCCGATAGACCGTTGGCGTTTGTCGATACTGTGTAAACATATATTGTTATTAAACATACTTTGAGTTACACATTCAAGAAAATTATGTGATCGTTTACTTGATTTATATGTAGCCTCCTGAAGTATGGAGCGGTGGTGTTGGATTTGTGTCCAAGGAAATGATTCAGACTCATTGTCCTGCCCCAGCATCTGACATTCAGGTACGATGTAATTTCTCTTCAATGGTTAAGCGAGCTGGTTTTATTAACTCTGTAATTGACTAAGTAAGTGGAAAAGAAATTATAAAATGTTTCGAAAGGAATGTAGAGATTAAGAGTTGGTTTCATGTCGAACGTGCAGATACTGAGGTGTGGTCCGCCTCCAATGAACAAGGCTATGGCTGCTCATCTTGAAGCCCTTGGATACACCCCAGAGATGCAATTCCAGTTTTAACTTCCTTTGCATTTTTTCTTTATTTTTATCCCTTCATTGATATTAAGCTCCATTGAGAATGCTGTCATTTATAGCTGAGGAAAGGCACTTATTATTTGCATATGCTGGACAAGGGCTGTTTAACAGATTTTGGGGATGAAACAACTCTGAAATTTAAAGCTTGCTTTCAGTTTTAATAACGTGTCTTCGCTGATTTTGGTATGTTCTCTTTGCTATTCTAATATCTGCGTGGTTCATTTTCAAAGTCTACCTTTACCAAGATAAAAATAAGCTAATTGAAGCATCCTTGTTATTCGGGTACCTTCTTTTTCCTTTCCCAAACTAGGAAAATGGAGGTGATAAATTAATTTTCCAAAATATGGCCATTCCCTTCATTATTTTTCTAAAGGCAGTTTTACGCTGTTACATTTTTTTAACTTCTAAAAAACTATAATGTCCGCGTAGCTATATTTTATCATTCTAAGTTGTTGGGAATAAGGCAATTTACGTAATTGATGGGAAATAGTGTTACATATATTTGGAATTTGGTTGAAGTCAGTTATGGATGTATAGGGTAAGATATGTTCATATTAAATGCTCGCATGATAAAGCGATATGTGGAGCCGAGGACAAAAATCAACTAGGTCCGAAGACAACGACCTTGTTTGTTCCCGAAGGGAGTGATGTTCATGAAGGCGAAATAAAAGCTTGCCACCCGGTAACATTTAATGGAGAATATTCTATAGCATTAAGTACATAGTCCGTTACAGAGGGTGACATTTACTGCCTACCGTTACACATTCTTCGATGGCCATCATAGTTGTCATTTAAGAAGGCTTGATCCTAGGACCTTGTTCCCTAGGCATCATTATAAATAGAGAAATCAACAACCATTGTAAGGACACAAATTTTCTGACAAGCATATATTATACTTTGCTGAAAAGCTTAATACCACTTTATCCTCTTGCTCATTAATATTGTTCTTACTGCCACCAGAAGCTCCGTTCCCAGAACCAAGTTTTTTGTTGCTTTATTTCATTTTCAAGGCTAAGTCTTATATTTTTGTTTAATTTATTTATCATTTTAGGGTCAAATTGATTCACTCGTCTATAAACCACGTATAAATTCAACGGTACCGTATTACGGGTAAACAGTTGGCGCCCACTGTGGGGCTTAAATAGTTGTTTAATTGAGTTGATCCTTGCATCTATTACTAACTCGTTTGATTATTTGTTCTTAGCAAAGTCATAAAAAAACGGCAAATAACGGTGTAACGTTGAGGCCCAAGGAAATCAGCCTCAACATGAAGATTCAATTAGTGATACCCGCAACGAGTGGGATGAGGCCACGCCGGTCCACGATGGGCAATATCCGCGACATGTTCGAGAAGTAACTTCTGATGATGCTGAAGACAAGCACGTGGTTGAAACAGTAAGGATCTTGAGAAAATAACAAAAACACCCCTAAAGTTTATGTGTGTGTGTGTAGGGTTTTTCTAACCACTACATGATTGTAGTAGGTTAGTGTTAGGGCCTGACTCTTTGACATCGAGCGTGGCGCGGCTGTGGAAAGGATTAGGCGTGATGGCCTTGTCATTGGCCTATGCGCTTGCAAAACGATCATGCGGGCGACGGACAAGACATTATCATGAGGGTTGTTGTGGGAAAGTATTGGCCAAGGTCTTGGTCAGGCAAGACATGCTTGGAAAAGGCTTGACAAGGCAGTGCATGCAATGTTAGGGCGGCATGGCACGACATGCGCGCCAAAGTCAGTGGCACATGCACTTTGGGTTGTGGCAGCGCCAAGTGCGGGCTAAGCTAAGGCAAGGCGAAAGTGCGAGATGGTGACAAAGGCTTTCAATAGCTAAGGCAAGGCTATGTGAAAGAAAATACAAGCAATGGCACGGGTGAAACAAGGGTTAACATGAGCAAGACAGAAACTCGGCCAAGGCAGTGTGCGGGCGGCAGTGACGTCGGGCGTGTGCGGCAAAATTATGGGCGCCAGGTTGCGTGCAAGACATTGGTGCAGAGAAATGTCAAAATTAGCTAAGGCTTGGCGCAATGAAAGCCTTGGGCGTGAAGCACAACTGACCAATTCAAATGGCACATGCCAAAGTAGTTGGCAGTTACATTTTCATAACCACTTGTACCCATGACTGATTTATGCTTGTATCCATTATCAATTCGTGTAGAACATGACCTAAGTAATTGGGGATGTCAACTACAAGTTAGGAACTGATTTAGCCTTAGTCCGACAAGTGGCAAAAGCTGTAGACAACAACTGTCAATGTGTTGTCAAGTCCTAAAGGCTGCCTATGTGCTATAAATAGGTGTCTTTGGACTTGGTCAGATTTGAAGTGTGCAATTTCGTGTGAAATTCTAAGTGGGAAACAAGAGAGAAACGTGAGGGTTTCTAAGTGTTTCAAAAGGAACTAAGGCTAGGCTTAGGCATGTCTTAGTGTTGGCTAAGAACGACTTGTGTTCTTTGTCAAAAGTGGGGCTGTGATCGACTTGTGATCATAGTCAAGTGAGGGTTCCTTTGTATATTTTCGAAATTAATACAAGAGTTGGGATTTTTCCGTATTGGCTTGTGTTTCTTACTGATTTGCTTCCAAAAATTCGTTAAGGCCAAACTTGCTGAAAATTTGGCCAAGTGTGGGGAAAGGCTGAGTAAAGCGCGCAACTTGACTGCCGCGCGGGTGTGACTTTGGACTGACCAAAATCGCCCCCGTGACAACTGGTATCAGAGCGGAGCAGGTTCGTGGCGGTGGCAAGACGACCGGTAGCAGATTTCGTGATGCTGTTTGAAAACATGGCTGGTGGAACAAATGCTGAACTGCGCCAAAGGATGGAACAGTTGGAAGCACTCGTTGGGCAGGCTCTTGAAATAGGTGCTAATTCTTCTGTTCTTGCAAGGATGGCACGTTTAGAGGAAGATTACGTGGCGAAATATAAAACTACGCTGGCAGAAACGGCCTTGGTGCGCCAAGAAAAGGAAGAACCGCGCGAGGAGGTGTTTCAACTTCGAAGGACAATGCAAAATACTGCCCTTAGAAGCGATGAACGCACCAAAGTGATGATTCCGGAGCCGAAGGCTTATGGTGGTGCAAGAAGTGCCAAAGAACTAGAAATTTTCTTGTGGGATATGGAGCAGTATTTTCAGGTTGCTCGTGTACCGAATGAAGAAAAGGTGACCATCACACCTATGTATTTGACTGATGATGCAAAAGTGTGGTGGCGTACACGAGTTGTTGAAGTAGAAAATGATGGGCTGCCAAGGATTAAAACATGGGAAATGTTGAAGAAGGAATTAAAATCTCAATTCCTTCCAACCAACTTGTCATGGGTTGCAAGAGCTGGACTGTGTCGCTTGAAACAAAGTGGCACAGTGAGGGACTATGTTAAGGAATTCTCGTCCTTGATGCTGAATGTAAGCAATATGGCATAAGAAGACAAGCTGCATTACTTCATGAGAGGATTAAAGGGATGGGCGCAATTAGAGCTGAGAAGGCAGAATGTTCAAAACCACTGTACTGCTATTGCGGCGGCGGATGCATTGGCTGATTTCAATTTAGGTGATGACCCTGCTGAATCTTCAAAATCAGACGGAAAGAAAGACAAGGCAAGTGAATGGAAGAAAAATGGGAAAGGCCAAGTTGCCGAAAATGAAGGATTTGCCAAGAATGGGAGACAAACGGAGACTTCCAAAGGCAAGGAAAGAAGTGGCAAATTCAAAGGCTGCTTTACTTGTGGTGGACCGCACTTGAAGAAGGACTGTCCGGTGGAGGCTAGGGTGAATGCTATGCTTGCTGCAGAAAAATAGGAACAAGTGGCGGATGCAAATGTTATTGTGGCAGATGTGAAAGAAGCACCGGGGGCGTTGTATGTCAACAATCCCTTGGGGTTGATTAATTAAGTTGGCTCGACGAGGACGTCGATTTCAAAGGGTGTAGGTGGTTTTTTAGGGCTTGACTCTTTCACATCAGGCGTGGCGCGACTGTGGCAAGGATTGGGCATGATGGGCTTGTCATTGGCCTATGCGCGAGCAAAACGATCATGCAGGTGACAGACAAGACTGTCACGCCCCAAAACTGAGGGACACGACCGACGCTCGACCGGGTAGCCCTAGTTAAGTGGACCTGGGTTGCCTTTTCCATCCCACGTATTACCCCGTGATTCCAGTGTACATTATTCAATGATAATTTAAACACATTCTTACAACCTGGAATTAAATTCTAGATTTCT
>ML295533.1:0-24907 GCA_005239495.1 Nicotiana undulata | reverse complement strand
TTCAGTGCCATGCCAGATGTCACTCCAGCCATTCAGGGTTCTCAGTCCTCGGGTCAGCAGGATGTCCCAGGTTAGGTGTTATGAATGTGGAGACATGGGCCACATGAGGAGAGTTTGCCCCCATTAGAAGGGCAAGGCAGTGCAGCATCTGCAGCTAACCAGCATCAAGATCCAGGTCAGAGTCAGCAAAATCCAAGACTCAAGACCAAGCCTTACAGTATACAGATAGGTATCTTGTAACTAGTAGCTGATAGGCTAAGTTAGTCTTTTTCGATTTGTTACTTTGGTGTAATAAGGAGCTCAGCAGCAGTAATAGTAACAACAACCATAGTGAAATCACAGTTACCCGGTAGTCCCAGCTACCAAAACATCAAGAACTATACTGACCTGAGTCCTTTATAGCCAAGGATATGTAGGCAACCTATGAAGCAAGGTTCGGTCAATTTTTTTCAAAAAATGCTTCGCATGGAGTATTTGAATGGGTAAAATTTGTTCATAACTGCTCACTTTGTCTTTTCCCGAAAACTCTTCGTGTTTCCCAGCAAAGAGGGACAGATGTCAGCATGTAATTTTTAACCTACCATATACCCCTACAAAATTCGATAAATAAATTAGTTTTATAAATTTCTGTTGAATTTCAGTGTTATTTGTGAATTATTTTTGCATTGCATAATCATAATTTGTCTTTCAAAATTAATAAATGATTAAAGTTGCGTAATTAGGTGTCTAACCTCAATCATGTTTATTAGAAAATTACAAAATTTATCTTTCAAATAATTACAAGGTTTTAATGATTAATTGCATAATTTAAATCATTTTTCATAAGAAAATTATGAAATTTGTTCTTTAAATGATTAGGGGTATTAAAATAAATGGTTTTACTTTTAAATTAGCTTATCAATTAATTTATAATTAGACAAAACTAAGTTAATATTAGTTACTACTTTTAAAATAAATTTTGATTAATAGGTTAATTAATTTAAGAAAAAGGGATTAAGTCGGAGTTGGGCCAAATTACCCAAGCCCAAGCTTTCTTTCCCAATACCCAGCCAAACGAGCTAAACCAGGCCAGCCCCAGTCCCTCTCAAACGACCCCATTTTAGACCAAACTAAACCCAACCGTTGATCTCCCCAGATCTAACGGCTGGGAACTAATCTTCCACTAGCTATAAAACTGTCCTAACACACACCCCCTACCCTCAAACTCACCTCCCCTAACACCCTAACGCCCCTCCGTCTCTCTCTTTAACCTCACCGCCGATCACCGTACTCCGCTGCCCGGAAATCACTTGCCGGCGGCGGAGCACCACCAAACCGCCTCAAATATTTACTAGACACTCCTCTCCCTCCCCTCAATTACCTCCTACCATTAGCTTCCCAAAAAACCCACCCATAATTCACTAATTTTAGATTTAAAAAACTAAAACCCTAAGAACGTAGCTCCGGCCGATTCCAAGACACCCAATGACTCAAATCAACATGAGTCGATAGCTCTTGGTGAGAGTTATCGATTCATGTGGTTTTGGACCATTTCCAAACCCCACCGTAGTCCGTCCAAAATTCGTCGAGCCACTGGAATCTGACCAAACCCTTCCTAACTAACTGGTACCCCTTTTGAAACTTCATTCTTCTTTTATTTTACTTGTTTGTACATTAATTAGGAAATAACTTTGTAAAGACCCGTAAAATTTCTTGCTTAAAATAATGCCCGAATAAGTCCCCAAGTCGTTATCTCTGAGGAAACTCTTAAATCGGACCTTGATTTTTGTAAAAGTACCCTGGGAATTTGAAGAACTTAATTTTTCCAGAAATTGGGTGTTATGCGACGCATTATGTGATCGCATAACGTGTATGCGGACCGCATAGTGGCCGCATACACGGGCAGATCACTGCCCAACTGAAGGGGTGTTATGCGATGCGGACCGCATAGTGGTCGCATACCTAGGCAAAATGTTTTCAGAATTTGGCCCACCTGGGGGCCATTTTGCGGTCCAAAATGAGAATCGCATGTCAGCAATGCGATCGCATTCCTGACCGCATATTTGACGCGGTCTTTTAATTTTCTAAAATTATATACCCGACCCCAGTTTCATTTAACCCCTGCCCCCTTTCATTTTAACAAGATTTCTGTACAAAATAGAGAGAAGGAAAGGAGAGTTCTTGAGAGAGGAAGTGGTCCTTCCATTAAAGTGATTTTCAAGGTCTCTCAGGCTCGGTATATCGAGTAATCTCCTTCTTCCCCATTCTAGCAGGTAAGGGTTCCCAATCCCCTTTTTGCATAAATTTTCTGATTTTAAACAAAGGGAAGGTTGGCATGGATTGACTCTTGAAAATATTAACCAAGACCTTGCATGCATGTTTAATAATGGTGTTAATCTAGTAAGAAGGAGTGGCTTGGGGTAAACTTTACAAATATAGGGTTGGTAATCTAATGGGTTCACATAGTATTTGGTAAAATGCTTGAGAGAGTCCGAATTGCATGCATGACTTTCAATTCTGAGTTGAATATGTTTAATTGTGAACTAGATTGATGGTACTAGTCGGTTCGGTGATTGTGAGTAAAAGTTAAAAAGGGAGACTTGACTCTAGGTATGTATGGCTAATTTTTAACCCTTGTAGAATTTTCTCGTTGGTGTTCGAAGATAAGGTATGTGTACTTCGTTTGAGATTATGTGACTTGATCGTTCTAATGTGTTGAGGCATAATATTCTATTCTCTGATTGTCTTAGCTGATTGCCATACTCCCGTGCTATGAGAAGTTGAGATCATTCCCTTTTCATAGTTATCCCTAAGCAAGTGGTGTCTAACATCTATGTGATTGGTTCTTTTATGATGAACCGGGTTCTTTGTCATACTAATTGCACTAGTGTTATCACAGAAAATAGGAATGCATCCAACATCTATACCAAAATCCATGAGTTATTGCTTGATCCATAGCAACTGAGCAGAGCATGAGGCTGCAGCCACATATTCAGCCTCAGTAGTAGACAAGGCTACTGAGTTTTGTTTCATGGTGGCCCAAGACACAAGGCAAGAGCCCAAAAAGTGAGCCATGCCTGAAGTACTTTTTCTATCAACCAGGAAACCTGTATAATCAGCATCAACATATCCTACAAGGTCAAAATTACTACCTTTAGGATACTAAAGGCATAAATCAGTAGTGCCTTTTAGATATCTCAAAATTCTCTTCACTACAGTTAGGTGGGACTCCTTTGGATTTTCCTGAAACCTAGCACACAGTCCTACACTGAACACAATATCAGGTCTGCTGGCAGTGAGATATAATAGAGACCCAATAATCCCTCTGTATAGCTTCTGATCAATGGATGAACTAGGTTCATCCACATCTAATTTTCTGGTTGTGGCTATGGGGGTGTCTATTTCCTTTGAGTCTTCCATTTTAAATTTCATAAGCAATTCTTTCACATACTTTGTTGATGGATCATTGTTCCATTTGAGTTTTTCTTGATTTGCAAGCCTAAGAAGAAGTGTAGCTCACCCATCATACTCATCTCAAACTCACTTCCCATAAGTATAGCAAATTCCTTACTCAATTTTTCAGAGGTTGCCCCAAATATGATATCATCCACGTATATTTTCACAATGAGAAGATACTTACCTTTTTCCTTTAAGAACAAGGTACTGTCAATTTTGCCTCGTTTGTACCCATGTTCTAGCAGGAATTTTGATAGTCGCTCGTACCATGTTGTAGGTGCTTGTTTGAGACCATAAAGAGCCTTGTCAAGTTTGTATACATGGTCAGGTGACTCCTTGCTTTCAAAACCTGGAGGTTGTTTGACAAATACATCTTTCTTCAGATAGCCAATGAGAAAGGCACGCTTAACATCCATCTGATGGAGAGTGAATTCCATGTGTGCAACAAATGCTATAAGAAGTCCGATTGCCTCCAGTCTTGCCACAGGGGCAAAGGTCTCATCATAGTCAATTCCATCTTCTTGACTATATCCTTGGACAACCAGTCTAGCCTTGTTTCTTGTAACAGTTCCATCCTAATCGAGCATGTTCCTGAAGACCCACTTTGTGCCAGTCACTGATATGTCTAGTGGTCTGGGTACCAAGTGCCATACTTGACTTATTTCAAATTGATTCAGCTCTTCATGCATGGCATTTACCCAGTCAGTATCCTGTAGGGCTTCACCAATGTTCTTTGGTTCAATCAAGGATAGAAAGGCATCAAACGCACACAGATTTTTCAAGGAGGATCTTGTTTTGATTCCAAATGTCAAATCTGTTATGATGTTCTCAAGAGGATGAGAACTCTGATATCTGTGTGGTTTGAGCACCAACTGTTCACTTCTAGATAGTTCCATGGTGTCTTGTTGTTGTGGAACAGTATCAAGGCCAAGGTTCACATGTTGAGTTCCTCCTGTCATGTTGCTTGGGGTAGTTGGACCTGGTCCATCACCTGTTCCATCTTCAATATTTGCTTCAATGTGTTCACTGCTCCTCACCAGTCCAACCTCCTCATCTTTTGGTTCCTGTCTCTCAGAAAGAGTGTTAGTTTCATTAAATACAATATGCACACTCTCTTCTACACACATAGTTCTTTTATTATACACTTTATAAGTTTTGCTATGTGATGAATATCCCAAGAATACTCCCTCATCACTTCTGGGATCAAATTTACCTAGGGAATCTTTGCCATTATTGTGTACAAAGCACTTGCATCTGAAATCCCTAAGGTGGGATACGTTGGGCTTTCTCCCTTTAACTAATTCATAAAGAGTTTTCTCTACCAGTGGCCTGTTCATGCATCTATTTATTATGTAGCATGCAGTATTTATTGATTCTGCCCAGAAGCTGTGGGGTAGTTTGCTAGAAAGAAGCATGTTTCTTGCCATGTCTTCAAGAGTTCTATTCTTTCTTTCAACAACCCCATTTTGCTGTGGGGTTCTAGGGGTAGAAAAGTTGTGATGCGTCAACCTTCCGCAAAGTCCGAGGCAACCCAACCACGAAGTCCATAGTGATGCGCTACCATTTCCACTCAGGAATGGGCATCTGCTGAAGTAGGCCTCCCGGCCTCTGATGCTCGTATTTAACCTGGTGGCAGTTGAGGCACCTAGCCACATACTGCACAATGTCTTCATTCATCTGCCTCCACCAGTAGTGCTGCTTCAAATCACGGTACATCTTCGTCGCACCCGGATGAACAGAATACCGAGAATCTGTGGGCCTCTTCTAGAATTCTCTTCCTCAGGCCATCAATATTAGTAACACATAAACGGCCGTGGAGCCTCAAAACACCATCCTCGCCCAAAGTAACCTCCTTGGCCCTGCCCTGGACCACCGTCTCCCGAAGCTCTGCTAAGCACGAATCATCAAACTGCCGGGCCTTAATCTCTCTTAGTAACGAAGACTGAGCAACCACATGGGCTAGAACTCGACGAGACTCCGAAAGATCTAATCTCACAAGGCGATTAGCCAAAGACTGGATGTCTAAGGCTAGAGGTCTCTCCTCTGCTGCAATGTAGGCCAAGCTACCCATACTCTCCGTCCTCCTGCTCAAGGCATCTGCCACTACATTTGCCTTGCCCGGATGATAAAGAATAGTAATATCATAATCTTTCAACAACTCAAGCCACTTACGCTTCCTCAAGTTAAGATCCCTCTGTTTGAATAAGTGCTGCATACTGCGGTGGTCTATATAAACCTCACAAGACACACCATACAGGTAGTGCCTTCAAAATTTTAAAGCATGAACAATCGCCGCCAACTCCAAGTCGTGCACAGGATAATTCTTCTCATGAGCCTTCAACTGACGCGAAGCATAAGCAATAACTCTCCCGTCCTCATCAACACATATCCCAACCCGACGCGTGAAGCGTCGCAATACACAGTATACATCCCAGAACCGGAAGGCAACGTCAGAACTGGTGTTGAGGTCAATGCTGACTTGAGCTTCTGAAAGCTTGCCTCACACTCGTCGGACCACCGATACGAGGCATTCTTTTGAGTCAATCTGGTCAATGGAGCTGCAATAGAAGAGAACCCTTCCACGAATCAGCGATAATAGCCTGTTAGGCCCAAGAAACGCTTGATCTCTGTAGCTGAAGTAGGACGCGGCCAACTCTGAACCGCCTCAATCTTCTGAGGATCAACCTTGATACCTCCTCCGGATACCACATGCCCTAAAAATTCCACGTGACTCTAACCAGAACTCGCACTTGGAGAACTTAGCATACAACTTCTGTTCCCGCAAGGTCTAGAGCACAACTCTCAAATGCTGCTCATGCTCACCCAGGCTCGCGAATAAATCAAGATGTCATCAATGAAGACGATGATGAAGGAATCAATATACGACCTGAATACCCTATTCATCAAGTCCATGAATGCGGCTGGGGCATTATTTAAACCAAAAGACATCACCAGGAACTCATAATGGCCATATCTGGTACGAAATGAAGTCTTCGGAACATCTGAAACCCGAATCTTAAACTGATGATAACCCGATCTCAAATCAATCTTGGAAAACACACGAGCACCCTGCAACTGGTCAAATAATCATCGATGCACGGCAGAGGATACTTATTCTTAATAGTACCCTTATTCAGCTGGAGGTAATACATACACATCCGCATAGACCCATCCTTCTTCTTCACAAATAGGACTGGAGCACCCCATAGTGACACACTCGGCCTGATGAACCCCTTAGCCAACAACTCCTCAAGTTGCTCTTTTAAATCTTTCAACTCCTTAGGAGCCATACGATAAGGGGGAATGAAAATAGGCTGAGTATCTGGAGCTAAATCAATACAGGAATCAATATCTCGATCTGGAGGCATGCCTGGAAGATCTGAAGGAAATACGTCTGAAAACTCTCGTACCACGGCACTGAATCAATGGTCTAAGACTCGATGGTTGTGTCCCGAACATAAGAAAGGTAAGCCAAACAACCCTTCTAGACCATAGGCCGAGCCTTCATGAAAGAAATAACTCGGCTGGATGCACTAACTGAAGAACCTCTCCACTCTAGCCTAGGCGACTCAGGCATGGCTAAAGTGACTGTCTTGGCATGGCAATCTAACACAAAATGATAGGGAGATAGACAATCCATGCCTAGGATAACCTCAAAATAAATCATATCCAGCAATAAAAGATCTGCTCTGGTATCGAAACGGCAGAAAGTGATCACACAAGACCGATAGACCCTGTCTACCACCACAGAATCACCCACAGGAGTGGACACATATATAGGATAACCCAAGGACTCAAGAGGAACAACCAGAAAATGAGCAAATAGTACTGAAACATATGAATACGTGGATCCTGGATCAAATAGTACCGAAGCCTATCTGCCACATACTGAGATAATACCTGTGATTACGGCGTCTGAGGCCACTGCGTCTGATCTGGCCGGAATGGCATAAAATCTGGCTGAGGCACCTGAAGACTAAACTCCCCCAGAGTAAACAGGAACTAACTAACCTCCCCCTGCCGACCTTTCCTCCACCTTTAGGTGGCCGGACTGCTGGTGCTGGACCCATAGGTTGATAACCCTGCTGCACTGCCTTTCCCTGAAGCCTGGGACACTGTCTCTGCATATGACCTAGATCTCCACACTCAAAGAAACCTCTAGGTACCATAGCCTGCTGCCCCGAACAGGAAGACCCCTGAATAGCCAGGAAGCGATGTGGACCCTCGGGCATAGCACTGAAATAAGAACCGGAGGATCTCTGTCGACTGTAGTAACCATTGGGTGAACCCTGGGTAGCTGGAGGATGATAGGATCGCTCTGGCATGGCACTGAACTGAGGCCTCACTGGACCACCTCGAGGAGGTAGTGGAGGTGCTGAATATGGAGGCCTGCTGGGCTGACCACCCCCGAACTGACCTCTGCTCCTAGCCGGAGTATCCCTGAAATCCCTTGAGAACCTAGCCCTCTTGTCCTGCTAACCCTGCTGACCCTGTTCCCTGCTCCTCAATTGATACCCCTCAATCTGTCGAGCTATCTCAACTACAAGCTGGTAAGGAGTACCCATCTCCACCTCTTCCATGGTGTCCCTAATACCTGGATGTAACCCGGCGACAAACCGCCGCACTCTCTCGGCATCGGTAGGCAATATCATAAGTGCATGGCGTGACAACTCTGAAAATCTGGCCTCATAATCTGTCACTGTCATCTTCCCCTGCTCTAGCTACTTAAACTGACGCTGTAACTCTTCCCTCTCAGAGGGTGGAATATATATGTCTAGAAACACCCGCACGAACTGATCCCAAGTGATAGGAGGAGAATCTGCTGGTCTGCTGAGAATATATGACTGCCACCACCTGCGAGCTCTGCCCTCCAACTGAAATGTGGTGAAATCCACTCCATGGGACTCCAAAATTCTCATGTTGTGCAGTCTGTCCCTGCACCTGTCGATGAAATCCTGGGCATCCTCACCCCGCTCACCCCCGAATACTGGAGGGCGAAGTTTGGTCAATCTATCCAACATCTTCTGCTGCTCACCCTCTGCAACTGGCCTGGGCTCCCGCTCCCATGAGAGTGGGGGAAATCACACATTGCTCGCGGAATGTAAATTGCGAAGTGGTCACATGCACACACAATAACTTATAAAACATACTTTCCATAACAAATTCCTTTCAATTTAACAATTTCCATAAAGCCTCAGAGGAACAATACTATACATAACATGATCTCATAGTACATATGGAGTTACAAGGAATCATATAAGGCATTACAAGGAAGCATATAAGGCATTACAAGGAAGCATATAAGGCATGATGTTGGCCTAACTACCCGGACATAACAATGATAGCTGCTATGTACGGACTCTCGTCACTTGGTGCGTACGTAGCCCCCAAACAATTTACACATAGCATATACATCACCTATGGGGACAAATCCCTCTTACAAGGTTAGAAAAGAGACTCACCTCGTGTCGAATCTACCCCTCGGACAATAATTGTGCCCGAAACTCCGAACTCTACACCCAAGGACTCGCAACTAGCTAAAAGGTGTATAATTAAATCAATACATGCACACTGTGGGACATTATCCTAGTTATTCAATAAAATCGCTATTCTTGAAAAATTCTCAAATTCCAACCCCGGTTCCGCATGTTCAAATTCCGAAAATTCACGAATGGATCACTCACCCATAGCCTAAGGATCATTAATGTGTGATTTCTACTTGACTTCATGGCCTAAAACGGAAACTCACAAAATCCTCAAGAGCCCTAAAATTACTACCTAATTCCATGATTTTTGATAAGTTAGTAGGGAATTTAACTAGGAATTGATGTTTGAAACTAGTGTTAGATAGGGAATTTACTTACCTCAAGTAGTAGGTTGAAGGCCCTCTTGGAAGCTCTCAAACAACACAAGAAGAAGATGGAAATTGAAGAAATGACTCAAATCTCGTGTTTAAATGAAATTTCATTGCCTGGCCTACAATGGTTCCGCACCTGCAGCTCGAGGAACGCACCTGCAGTCTCGCACCTGCGGAATTAGGCAAGAGGGGCTGGGGTCGCACCTGTAGAGCTGGAGACGGCACTTGCGGTTCCGCTCCTGGGGAAAAGGAACCGTACTTGCGGACCGCTCCTGCGGCTGGGCAACCGCACCTGCGGTCACACCAGATCAGGTGCACCGGTTGCATCTTCAGCTGGTTTTTGGCCTCGTGTGGTGTCCAGGAGGCACCTGGGCCCACCCGAGCCCCTGTCCAAATATACCAACAAGTCCTAACTCATAATACGGACTCACTCGAGCCTTCGGAACACCCAAAACAATGCTAAATCTAAAAAATCACCCCTCAAAACCCCTAGGATCAAACTTAAGGATTTCTAAGTTCTTAATTTCTATAACAACGCACTGGACCGACCTATACTACTCGGAATGACCCCAAATTTTACAGACAAGTCATGAATGACGTAACATAACTATTCCCGGTCTCAGAATTTCATTCGTATCTCGGTAATAATAATCACGTTCCAAACAAAATTTCAAATTCTATGAAAATCCTCAAAACTTCATTAACTCTCAATTTCTCATTTTTGATCCGAAACCCGTCAAATCAAGTCTGTTCCTTACCAAATTTCACAGATAATTTAAATAACACATATTGAACCTAATCCGGGCTCCGGAACCATAATACGGGCCCGGTAATACAGGTTTCACATCGAGGCTCATTTTCATAAGCCTTTGTTATTTTCATAAAAGAATTTTCTTTAAAAATTCATTTCTCGTACTTGGGTCCTCGGAATTCGATTCCGAGAATACGCCCAAGACCCATATTTTCTTACGGACCTTACGGGACCGCCAGATCACGGGTCCGGTTCCGTTTACAAAAAATGTTGACCAGAGTCAACTTTATTCAATTAATTATCATAAATTCAACTCTTTATCAAGTTTCCACATGAAGGCTTCCTGGCTACGCGCCCGGGCTGCGAACGCACATCGAGGTGAGATTAACGGAGGCTTTTGGGGCCTCGGAACACAGTCATAATTAAATATACATAAGATGACCTTTTGGGTCATCACAATAGAGAAGAGACCCAATCATTCCTCTGTATGTCTTCTGATCAACGGATGAACCAGGTTCATCCACATCCAATTTTGTAGCTGTGGCTATTGGGGTATCTATCTCCTTTGAGTCCTCCATTTTGAACTTCTTGAGGAGTTCTTTCACATACTTCTGTTGATGAATCATTGTACCATGAGGATTTTGTTTGATCTGCAAGCCTAAGAAGAAGGTTAATTCTCCCATCATACTAATTTCAAACTCACTCCCCATTAATGTAGCAAATTCCTTGCTAAGCTTTTCGGTAGTTGCCCCAAATATGATATCATCAACATATATTTGCACAATCAGGAGATCCTTTCCCTTTTCCTTTTGGAACAAAGTACTGTCTATTTTGCCTCGTTTGCACCAATGTTCCAGCAGAAATTTTGACAATCTTTCGTACCAAGCTCTAGGTGCTTGCTTGAGACCATAGAGAGCCTTGTCAAGTTTATACACATGATTATGTGACTCTTTGTTTTCAAAACCAGGAGGTTGTATTACAAATACATCTTCCTTCAAATAGCCATTGAGAAAGGCACTCTTAACATCCATCTGATGGAGAGTGAATTCCATGTGTGCAGCAAATGCTATAAGAAGTATGATTGCCTCCAATCTTGACACAGGAGAAAAGGTCTCATCATAGTCAATTCCCTATTCTTGACTGTATCGTTGAACAGCCAGTCTTGCCTTGTTTCTTGTAACGGTTCCATCCTCGTCGAGCTTGTTTCTGAAAACCCATTTGGTGCCAATTACTGCTCTGTCAAGTGGCTTGGGTACCAAGTGCCATACCTGACTTCTTTCAAATTGATTTATCTCTTCTTGCATGGCATTTACCCAGTCAGCATTCTGTAGGGCTTCAACAATGTTCTTTGGTTCTAACAAGGACAAAAACGTATCAAACGCACACAGATTTTTTAATGAGGATCTAGTTTTTATTCCAGATTTCAAGTCTGTTATGATGTTCTCAAGAGGGTGAGAACTCTGATATCTGTGTGGTTTGAGCACTTGTTGTTCACTTCTGGACTGTTCCATATTGTCTTGTAGTTGTGGAACAGGATCAGGGCCAGGGTTTTCATGGAGTATTCCCCCTGTCGAGTTGTGTAAGATAGTTGAACCTGTTCCATCACCTGTTCCATCTGCCATAGGTGCTTCAATGTGGTCATTTNTGAGTATCCCAAGAGCACTCCCTCATCACTTCTGGGATCAAATTTTCCTAGAGTATCTTTGCCATTATTATGCACATAACACTTGCATCCAAAAGCCCTAAGGTCGGATATGTTGGGCTTTCTCCCTTTAAGTAATCCAAAAGCCCTACTGGAGGTCTGGTCATGCATCTATTGATAATGTAACATGCGTGTTTATTGCTTCTGCCCAGAAGCTGTGAGGTACTTTGCTTGATAGAAGCATGGTTCTTGCCATGTCTTCAAGAGTTCTATTCTTTCTTTCCACAACCCCATTTTGCTGTGGGGTTCTAGTCCCATGGTCAGATCTTATTGATGCTAGTTAATGTCCTGACTGATTTTGAGTTTTCTTAACAAATGAGATAAACATATCAAATGCTTCATCCTTAGATGCCAGAAATAAGGTCCACGTGAACCTTGAGTAATCATCAACTAACACCATCACATATTTCTTACCACCTCTTCTCAAAGTTCTCATTAGACCACACAGATCCGGATGAACCAGTTCCAACGACCTGGTGGTACTGACCATTTTCTTACTTTTGAAAGAAGATCTTACACGCTTCCCCCTTGCACATGCCTCAAAAACTTTGTCTTCTTTGAACTTAATGTTAGGGAGTTCTACCACTAAATCCTTAGAGACTAGTTTGTTAAGCTCAATCAGACTTGCATGACCAAGTCTTTTGTGCCACAGGAGGGGATCACTGTCCAACACACTAAGGCAAGTGAGTTCATTGTCAGACAGTGTGGACAAGTCAATGACATAGATATTTTTCATTCTCTTTCCCTACAAAACAATCTTGTCAGTAAGCAGATTGATCACAAAACATTTTGTGGAAGTAAAAGCGACAAGGTTACCTCTGTCACACAGTTGTGACACACTGATTAGGCTATATTTCAAGCCATCTATCAGGTACACATGTTCAATTGAACATGTGTCATCTTTACCTACCTTGCCGACCCCTATAATTTAACCTTTCTTTCCCTTTACAAAGGAGATATTTCCTCCTTTGAGGTTTTCAAGTGAAAGGAACTGTTCCTTGTTCCCTGTCATATGCTTAGAGCAGCCACTATCCAAAAACCAAATTAGGCTGCTTCCCTTCACTTGTACCTGTGGTTCTTCATGTGATTCCTCATCAGATTCTCCAATTGCCATGAGCGCCTGATCTTCAGTCTCCCCATCTTCTGATTCCTCATTTGAACTTTCCCCCCAAGCAGCAACCATAGCCTTAGTTGTTATTTTCTTGGGTTGGACAAGTTCCTTCTTCCTGTTCATTCTTTCATATCTCTCCTTTTTCCATTCTACTTCCCACTAAGGGCATTTTATGATGAGATGGTCAGTTTTTCCACACTTGTAGCATCCCTCATTAGCTGGCCTTTCTGGTGCCTTTGCTTTGTTGATGTTTCCTCCCTTAGAGATGCCCTTCTTCCTCATGAGAAAGTTTCTAAATTCTTTGGTGATCGTGGCCATATCATCCTCCTTCATATATGCTCCTTACGTAATCCTAAGTGCTAGACTTATCTTTTTCTTTGGGGCATCCATCTTCAGGGTTTGCCTTCTAAGTTCATAAGCAGTAAGATTTCCNGAGATAGGCAAAACCCTTGTCAAGATCTTCTCTACCTTGTCTTCTTCAAGTATGATTCTTCCAAGAGACTTGAGTTCATTGGTCAAGGTTGTAAACCTTGTGTACATCTCCTGAATAGTCTCTCCTTCTTTCATAGTGAAGTTTTCATACTGAGAGTATAGTAGTGTACCTCTAGATCTTTTGACTTGAGGAATTCCTTCATGGGCTACTTGTAGAGTGTCCCAGATTTCCTTGGCTGTTGCACAGCTTTGGATTCTACTGTATTCATCAGCACCTAGTCCACATACTAGCCACTTCTTGGCCTTGGCATTTTTCTCCCATTTCTTCAAGTCTTCAGCCGTGCAGTGAGCCCTAGTCTTAGGTACATCTACACCTTCAGCAGTCTTCTTCATTGTTGCAAGGGGTCCGTCAGTGACTATGTCCCATAGTTCATAGTCCTCTCCAATAATATGGTCCTTCATTCTATTTTTCCACCAAGAATAGTACTGGCCATTGAAGAGTTGTGGCCTTGCGGTTGATTGACCTTCCCAGTTCCCAGGTGGTGCACTCATCCTGATCTTTTCCAAGGTGTTAGGATTTTCACGGATAGCTTGCTCTGATACCAATTGATGTTTTAGACTTCAATACTACACAATATTATGAGTTAATTGTGCAGTACTCAATTTTCGAGTGATGTCTAATGAGAAGAACCTGGTTCTTCTTAAAGTACTACTTACTACTGTTACACAAACGATGGAACTGTTTCTTCTAGTTGAACTGTACCTATTACAATGTGTAAAACTCCTACTACAATCAACTAGACTCAATACACAAACGATGGAACTGTTTCTTCTAGTTGAACTGTAGCCTTTGTATCGCACAACAATTCTGCTTGCAAAATATCTCTGGGACTTTTGCTTCAGATATTGATTCACTTTAGTGCTTGTGCGTCAATTATTTCAGCAGTAATACATTGAGTATTTATAGAGTCTGTTTGTTGAGTACATGATTTAATTCTGATCCAACTCTTCCTAGGTAAACGAGTTTGATTGTAACTCAACTTCCTTCCTCTATTTCTGTCCTAGCTGAAATCAACTTCTGTCATCTTTATCAGTTTGCAACCTTTTCGTATTATAAGACATTCTCCTAGTTCTTTGATACTCATCAAACACTGATGTCTCTTATGCAAGTATGATTCTTGTGCCAACTGTTCCGTTCAGATATGTACGCTATGATGGACCTGGTTCAACTTTGTCATCTGTTGTCAATCTTCAAAACCCATTCAGTGACATGGGCCAACAACGTTTAGCATAAATTTGGACTAGATTTAGCAAACGGCCCGAATCCTCCTACATCAGACTAGCCAAATTGAACTTAGAAGATCTTAAGTAATTCCCTATATTGTAATCTATAAAAAAGGCTTCTCTAAATTAGTCTTACAAATTAACTTAGGAACTCACTTTAGATATAGTTAATGCTTAGACCCGTTCCTTAGATAGTGGATATATTTAGAATTTAAAAACATATTAATAATCAAAGTATACGTTCGCGTAACTTTGAATAAAATAATTCTTCTAGTAACTAAATATACTTTTTCTTAAAATTATGTATACGTTTATGTAACACAAATAAAGATTAAAATGAACACTCGTAGAGATACTTTTAGGAACGGATTTTTGAAAATATTATTGGAATTGCGTACATGTTCGCATGGAGTGATTTCGATTTCTTTTACAACCAAAACAAAAAATATGCGCTTGCGCAACTTTGGCTATTTATTTAAAGGAATCAAGTGTCGTGAATTGTGTACACGTCCGCGTGACATGATTTTTGACACATCCGATTTCCACGGGTTTACGCATACGTAACCCGTCTTAAGGTAGCCCTTTAAATACAATTGAATAATAGAAGCAGTAAAAGTATAAAATGCACATAGGTATAAAAATAAGTAATTAAACAACCTAGGCCAAGTTTAATCACTAAGTGACCGTGCTAGAACCACGAAATTCGGGAGTGCCTAACACCTTATTCCGGGTTAACAGAATTCCTTACCCGAATTTCTAGTTCGCAGACATCTTAAACATAGTCAAAAAATTCCTCGATTTGGGATTCTAAATAAACAAATGGTGTCCCGGAACACCGTAAGAATCAGGGTGGCGACTCTAAAACTAATAAAATAGATCCCAAAATCGAATAATGTCACTTTAATTGGAAAAACTGCCTTATTACCCTTACCGGTGAAAAAGGAGGTGTGACAACGAACCTGCCGGTCTAAAATTGCTACCGGCTCCTCCTCATAAGTCAAGTTCTTGTCCAATTAGACAGAGCTGAAATCTAACACGTGGGACAGGTCACCATGATATTTCTGGAGCATAGGCACATGGAATACCATATGAACTGAGGATAACCCTGGAGGCAACGCGAGTCTATAAGCTACCTCCCCCACTCTATCAAGAATCTCAAATGGCCCGATGTACCTAGGGCTCAACTAACCCTTCTTTCCAAACCTCATAACACCCTTCATGGGCGTCACACGAAGCAATACTCTCTCTCCCACCATTAATGTCACATCACGAACCTTACGATCGGCATAACTCTTTTGCCTAGACTGAGCTGCACGAAGTCCCTCCTGAATAATCTTTACCTTATCTAAGGCCTCTTGAACTAAGTATTTACCCAATAACCGAGTTTCTCCAGGATCAAACCACCCCACTGGAGACCTACATCATTTACCATACAATGCCTCATAGGGAGCCATCTGAATGCTCGACTGATAACTATTATTATAGGCAAGCTCAGCTAACGGCAAGAACTGATCCCAAGAACCTCCAAAGTCAATCACACAAGCACAGAGCATATCCTCGAAAATATAAATAGTATGCTCGGACTTCCCGTCCATCTAAGGATGAAATGTTGTGCTCAACTCAACTCGGGTACCCAACTCACTCTGAACTGCCCTCCAAAAGTGCGAGGTAAACTACGTACCCTGATTTGAAATGATACGCACGGGCACACCGTGAAGGCGAACAATCTCCCAAATATATGTCTCAGCCAACCTCTCTGAAGTGTAAGTACTTTCCACAGGAATAAAATGTGCTGATTTAGTCAGTCTATCAGCAATAACCCAAAATGCGTCGAATTTTCTCTTAGTCTGTGGGAGTCCAACAACAAAGTCCATAGTGATATGCTCCCACTTCCACTCAGGAATCTCTATCTCCTGAAGAAACCACCGGGTCTCTGATGCTCGTATTTCACCTGTTGACAATTCAAACCACGGGCCGCGTAAGCAACAATATCGTATTTCGTCCTTCTCCACCAATAATGTTGCCTCAAATCCTGGTACATTTTTGCTGCACCTGGGTGAATAGAATACTTAGAACTGTGAGACTCCTCAAGGATCAACTCACGAAGCCCATCAACATTAGGCACACATATACGACCTTGCATCCTCAATATGCCGTCATCTCTTACTCTAACCTTCTTGGCACCACCGTGCCAAACTGTGTCCCTAAGGACTATCAAATGTGGGTCATCATCCTGCCGATCCCTGATACGCTCAAATAAAGACTACCAAGCGATTGTACAAGCTAGAACACTACTGGGCAAAATATCCACCCGCACAAAATGATTATCTAAAGTTTGAATATCTAAGGCCAACGGTCTCTCCCCAACCGGAATAAATGCAAGGTTGTCCATTCTCACCGACTTCCTACTCAAGCATCGGCCACCACATTGGCCTTCCCGAGATGATACAATATAGTGACATCATAATCTTTAAATAACTCCAACCCTCTCCGCTGTCTCAAATTTAGATCCTTTTGCTTGAACAAGTACTGGAGACTGCGATGGTCTGTGTAAACCACACACGGCACACCATAAAGATAGTGCCTCCATATTTTTAATGCATGAACAATGTCTGCCAACACTAAGTCATAGACAGGATAATTCTTCTCATGGACTTTCAACTGTCACGACGCATAAGCAATCACCTTGCCATCCTACCTTAATATTGCACCTAATCCAATACGAGATGCAGCACAATACACCGTGCACAATTCGAAACCCGTGGGCGACACCAATGCAGGCGCCGTAGCCAAAGCAATCTGGAGCATTGAAAGTTCAATCCACACTCATCCGACCATTTGAATGAAACACCCTTTTGCTTCAATATGATCTTAATAGTTGTTCATAATCATTTACATAATCACCAAATAACTTCACGTAACAATAATTTCCTTTCAAACCTTCATAATATTGAAAACGAGATACGATGCTTGAAGACCTCGTAATTATATACCCGAATTAGCGTGTCTCATTTAACACCACATGGGCGGGAACCTACCTTATAGGTTAAAGCTCAATAATTATATAGCAAATTTGGAAAATTATGCACAGATAAATTTTACACAAAAATTTCGAATAAACCTAACAGGCATGACTCCCTATTGGTACTATAGTAAAAATTTAATTTCACCAGAAAGAATGCAAACACAAAACTTTTTCATCACAAGGATCTCTTCCTTACATAACTTCCATCGCAGCTCGTATCCCAATTTAAACATATCAAATCATATTAAAATGCGAGGATCTCGCCTTTAATTCTGAATCACAAGTAATATGCATATCGTGACAATCGAAACATTCCTCTTTCTTCTTTAAATATTTCCGTTAAACAAAATTACAACACATAAAGATAGACATAGCTATCTCCATAGAATTTCTCAATACAAGTATTCATATAAGTAGATTTCAGAGTTACGAAGCTCACCCGAGAGTGGAGCATATTAGGAGGACTTTCCTGGATACTCATAATCGAATCAGGTTAAGGAAATTATTACTTTATAATAACTAGAGATTGTACTTGTAATGACACCATCTGGTGTAGCGACCTCTGCCATACCATAGAAAATATATTAACAGGCTGGGTCTCCACCTCTAGGAATTTGACCTCCGCCTTTGACATTCCAACCCTTTTTCCCCTAGCTTGTCATGTAAGTTGAGTTGTAACTGAAATGAGCCACGTAGAATGAGTGCTCTGATGAAATATGACTCACTCAAGTCTAGAACAATTTCTACCACTAGTCGAAATAAGGTATCAACTTGCCCTGAGTCGTACAAAAATTTTACAATCATATTTGAGTCCTTTAATGAGTTTGTGGAATTGCTCTCTGGCTATATGAACCGAAGTAGGAGTATGATGGGCTAACTTATCGGACCTCATGGAATATTCTGACACCGTCATATGACCTGACGCAACCGTTAAACCCTATGTGCCACGTATTATGGAAAGTCCGAGAAACAAACTCTTTCAAAATTTTATGAGAGCTGAGTCAAGTAGTTGATGTTGCAATGGTTAGTCGCCCTCTTCGTAGGCTTGCCACAAACACCGGCAACCAATTTCTTCTTTTTCTATGTTGACTCAACACTACTAAGCTACCCCATTTATTCATATAATCTTCGTTATTCTTTGGGGTAAATCTAATCCCTATTGATGCACAATTATCACAAAAGTAGAGCTCTATACAGATAACTCTTGGCACGAACCATATAGTCTAGAAGCTTGTTAACCATTGTACTCCCTCTGGAGCACCCCAAAATCCGTAACCGTGACTTCCACGCTGAGTAGACCTTCTGTAGATTCAAACTTATTCATATAATTCCTTTGGTACCGATGTATAGGGTTATTAAGGAGGCAGACATACCGCAAGTCCCAGCTTTATCTCTTGCAAAAATCTCAGGCCTTATACATTCCAGCTCTAGATGTACCACTGAAATGGAGTGGAAATAGTTTGGTAAACTTGTTCAAACTCAATAAACGGACTAGTGCATCCTGCAACACTTGAGTAGCTATAAATCCTTCTGGAATTTGAAATAGTCCAACATGTACCGACTGAGCAAGAACCTCCGCATCTAGACCCATTCGAGACTTTACAATAGGTATTGATGTTCGAGCTCTAGAATGAGCTATGCTTTTGTCTCTTCCCCTAATCGTAGTTGTCATTAGGGCTTCATCTCTTGTCCGGTTGTAAACGTTTTGCGTGTTATCGAGAGTTGAGAGAGGAAAAGAATGGACGAGTTCAATCACCAATGATAGAATAAATTTGCACGATAGAGTAGAATAGAAGTGAAATTGTTCCTACCTTCATAGCCTCTGAGATATAAGTACAGACGTCTCCGTACCGATCTTTCAGAATCTACCAAGTTTGTTCGTGAATTGTGAGACCTAAGCAACCTAGTGCTCTGATACCAACTTGTCACGACTCAAATTCCCCAACCTTAGGGATCGTGATGGCACCTAACACCACACTTGCTAGGCAAGCCAATGTTAGAGTTCGATTAACTACTTCCTTTGATTTTCCTTTTAAACATGAGAAAACAATTTTTAAATAAACTCAAGCTAATGACTTTCAATGAATACTCCCAAATATAAAATAACAAACACTTAAATAAACTGAGCCACAAAATAATTATATAAATAACTCTAAAACTACCCAGGGTCAGGTGTCACAATTCACGAACTACTAAAGAATACTACAAATACTGGGCCGAAAGAAATAGAGTAATTGTTCCGAATATAATCAAACAGTGTTCATAAAAATAGGGGAAGACTCTCGGGATTTGCGAACGCCGACAGATATACCTCGTGTCTCCGAAAAAGTTGATCGCTGCTACAAAAAAATCCCTACTGCTGGCTGGTACCTGGATCTGCACAAAAGAGTGCAGAGTGTAGTATCAGTACAACCGAACCCATGTACTGAATAAGTGCCGAGCCTAACCTCGACGAAGTAGTGACGAGGCTAAGGCGGGGCAATTATAACTTAATCTATGACAATATATATACATATATAATAAAGAAATAAAACTACTCTTGCATGAACAAGAAAATATAATCTGAAACAATAAATGAAGTAACTCAGTCGCCTATTCCAGGCCTCAACTGCCACCAAGATCTCACACAAATTTCCAACACTTCCAAAGTTTTGACTTTTATAATAGAAGTAAATACGAAATACGAAAAAATGGTAAAGTAAAACATCAAGTTTTCAAATCAGTAAGTTTCAAATCCTTGAGTTTCAAAAACCAACAAAATCCTTTTGAAATCCAGAAAAGAAAAGAAAAAAAACATAAGTATCTACCCTCATCAATTACTTCTTGCGGCGTGCAACCCGATCCCACCTGTCCACCCTTGTCACAATCATTTATTCACCCTTATCACAATCAATTTCGCCCCTTGTCACAATCAATTTCTCCGCCCTTATCACAATCAATTTCGCCCCCTTGTCACAATCAATTTCTCCACCCTTGTCACAATCAATTTCGCCCCCTTGTCACAATCAATTTTATTCACTTATCAAAACTTTCACAATTTAGGCCAAGTCTTTCACAACACTTTTACTTCAACTATTGTAAACAGAAAACCGTACTCCTCATAAACTCATCATTAGTATCACAAAAATGAAACCAACAGGCACATAATTATATACATCTCGTAAAAACAATGTCAAACTGCACCACCCTTCTATGTCACAAGGAAATAAACCAAATAGCCAATACTCTTCCAAAATAACCACAACAATTTTCAACAACAATGTAATAAGGCCAAGTAGCCATAGAAACAACAATGGACATAGAACAATCAAGACCAGAATCAATTAAGTTGTAAACGGAAAAAGGATCGTGTTTAATAGAAAATTTGGTGGTGTATAGATACTCGTCACCTCACCTTTACACCACACACATGCAAATTCACATAGAAAATAAGTGGGGATTCTTATTCCCTCGAGTCAAGGTTAAACCAAGCACTTACCTCGATCTAACAAGCACTTCATTGCTCTAGTACTGCCTTTCCTTTAGAATTTGCTTCTAATCCGCTTGAATCTAATCACAATTTGTTCAATGTTATCAATCATGGCCTAAAGGAATCATCTTTATTGAAAAACAATGGTCTTCCTAAGTTTACCTTTTCAAATTTGAAAATCGACCCCGGACCCGCTTGGTCTAAACTCGAGGTTTGGTCCAAAACTTGTTCACCCAATCTCCCCCGAGACCGGATATACAATTGGTATTGGAATCCGACCTCAATTCGAGGTCCAATTCCCCAAATTTTGAAATTCCTAGGTTCTACCCAAAAACACATTTATTACCATGAAAACTCTAGATTTTGGTTGTAATCTTGTTAAAAGTTGTTAGGAACTGAAAGAAATTCGTTAGAGATCACTTACCAATGGTTTGGAGAAGTTTGGATCTTTGGAAAATCACCTATGGAGGTTTAAGTTTGAGAAAATTGAAAAATGGGTGAAAATCCCGTCTAAATTCTTACTTAACAGGTTGCAGATGTCGCATTTGCGACCCAAGGTTTGCATTTGCGACCCAGGGTTCGCATTTGCGACCCTCGCAAAAGCAAAGCAATACTTCGAAATTGCGAACAAGAGAAAGCTGGGAAAAAGTCGCATTTGCGACAAAAAGTTCGCATTTGTGACAAAAAGTTCGCATTTGCGAACTGGGCACACTAGAAAACCAACATTGTTTTCCTGACACGAAAATGAGCATAACTTCCTCATACGATGTCCAAATTCGATGATTCTTTTTCCTATGGCTCCGTAATTACGATACGGATCTAATGTTTCAAAAAAACTCGGAATTTGAATCTCATTTTCTTAATGTGGTATCATCTATGCTTGAAGAAACAACGATAAAATATAAAAAACAAGCACAACATAGCCTAAACTTATCTGAAACTCACCCAAGCCCTTGGGGCTCCAAACCAAACATGCACGCAAGTCTAAAAACATCATACGTACTTTCTCGTGTGATCATATCATCAATGACATCAAAAACTACGAATTTAACCTCAAAACCCATGATTTTCTCAAGAACACTCAAATTTTACAACTTTTCAACCGGACGTCCAAATCACGTCAAATAAATTCCGATTCTTATAAAACTTCACAGATAGCACTTAAATAACATTACGGTCTTGGTATCATAGATTTCACATATTATTTCATTTCTTTATTTCTTGAATTAACCAACATAATAATTTTCTTCAAAAATTATTTTCTAAGGCTTGGGACCTCGGAATTCAGTTCCGGGCATACGCCCAAGTCACATATTTTACTACGGACCTCCCGGGATCGACGGAACACAGATCCAGGTCTGTTTACAAAAATTGTTGACCAAAGTCAACTAAATCCAAATTTTAACTCTTGAAATTACTATATTTCATATTTTTCACATAAAATCTTTCCCGTTTAACGCCCCGACAGCGCACGTAAATAGATGTATTTGAAATTAGTCTTTTATTATATTATAAGCCTAGAATTAGGTCTTAATTCACAAAATGACCCTTTGGGTCATCACAGAAGGTATTTACAAAGGACCGATCGGGGTCCTACACAAAATAAAGAAAAGGAAAAAATACAAAAGCCCCTAGCTATTCTCAGGGACATTTTCCTTCTCTAGTGCAGCTTCTTCCTCGGTCTCCTCACCATTCTCGTACCCACTCTTGCTGACATCATCATTATCATCGTCTTCATCATCGAAAGTGGCAAGTGCTCTAGCATCGACCTCATGCTCTTTTGCCTTTGTTATCTCTTCGGCAAGAACGAAACCTCGAGCATGGATCTCCTTGAGGGTTTCCCTTCCAGATTGGAATTTAGCAAGTTCTACAATCCAATGTGCTCGAGTTTGAAAAGTCTCGGTAGCCTCCCGCACATGGACTTGAGCGGTTTCAGCATCGGCCCGATAAATGGCCACCATCATATCAGCCTCTGCTTTTGTTTTCGGGCCTGAGCTTGGGCCTTTGCGATTTCAGAAGCCAACTGAGCCTCGAGCTCCTCTATCTTCTTTGCATGAGTCGGCTATTTTCCTTCATACCTCGAAGTTGGGCTTCGACCGATGATAATCTGGATAGAGCAGTCTCTTTCGCTGCAGCTAAGCGGTCCATGCCTTCTTTCCACCAGTAAGACTCCGCCTGTAACGACCCGACCGGTCGTTTTTCGTTATCAGACCCTGTTCCCCTAAATGAAACTTCACACAGCGGCTTATTGTGATTTATGACTTGCAGGTTCGGGTTGTTGAGATTCGGAAGTGTTTAGAGTGGTATAAGAACACTTAGTTCCTTAAGGTTGGCCTTTTTGTACATTTTAAGTAGACGACATCGGAAATGAGTTCCGATAGTTTCAGTAGCTTTGTATGATAATGTCGGACTTGGACGTAGGTTCGGAATGAGGTTTGGATGACCCGAGAGCGTTTCGGCGCCCAATATCGAAATAAGAGGTTCCTTAAGTTTGAATTTTGGTTTGGAATGTGTTTTTTTGTTATCGAGGTCCGAATAGCATTCCAAGACCGGGAATAGTTCTGTTATGTCATTTATGACTTGCCTGCAAAATTTGGTGTCATTCCGAGTAGTATAGGTCGGTTCGACGCATTGAAACCGAATTCAAGAACTTCAAGTTCTTAAGTTTGATCTTTAGGGGTTTTGAGGGTGATTTTGAGTTTTAGCATTGTTTTAAGTGTTCTGAAGGCTCGAGCGAGTCCATATTATGATATGGGACTTGTTGGTGTATTTGGACGAGAGCTCGGGTGGGCCCAGGTGCCTCTCGAACACCCAACGAGGCCAAAAACTAGCTGCATCAGTTGCTGGTGCACCTGATCTAGTGTGACCGCAGGTGCGGTTGCCCAGTCGTAGGTGCGGGGCCGCTCTTATGGTCCCAGCCTCGCAGGTGCGACCCACAGCAGGCAGCTCATTTCTCGCAGGTGCGGACAAAGTTTTGCAGGAGCGAAGCCGCAGATGCGGTCTCCTCTCTGCAGGTGCGGGCCTAGGCCTCATCGTCCATTTCCGCAGGTGCGAACCTTTGCTCGCAGGTGCGGAACCACTGTTAGGTAGTGTGTTTCTTTAAAACACGGGAAATGTACATTTTTCCTCATTTCTTCCATCAAGCGAACAAATAATCAAATAACTTTCCACATCATTAAATACTCTCAATATATCACTTCCAGAATGATAAGAAATCCGTAACACAGAGAATATCAAAGAACACAATGACATTTATCAAGTTCGACTCACGGGCATGCTTGACCACAACATATAGGTACCCTTCACCTCACCTGTACGTTAGACATGGATTAACACATAGCAAATAAGACTCTATACCTATTCCCTCAAACTAAGGTTAGGCCAAACACTTACCTCGACTCCAAGAATGCAAATCAAGCCTCTAGCACCACTTTTCCTCTCGAATCCGACTTCGAAACAATCGTATATAGACATAATCGACTCAATAATATCAATAATTACTCAACAATTCAATTCCAATGCCTAATTATAGAATTTCCAACATTCTTCCAAAAATTCAAAAATTCGATCCTGGGCCCGCTTGGTCCAAACACGAGGTTCGGACCAAAACCCGATCACCCATTCCCCCACGAGCCCGAATATATAATTTGTTTTGAAATCCGACCCCAAAACGAGGTTGAATTCCCAAAAATTCAAAAAGCCCTAACTCTACCCAAAACCCCAATTTCTACCCTTTAATTCCATGTTTTTAGGTATAGAATCTAATAATAGTTGATAGAAATGGAAGAAAAAGGAGTTAAGAACACTTACCTATGAAGCTATGGTGGAAAAGGTGCTCCAA
>MDKH01115109.1:0-25837 GCA_005239495.1 Nicotiana undulata | reverse complement strand
CTCTCTGTCTATTTCATTCAGACTGAGACCTTGTATATATATATGTTGTAGTCATTGTATATTGAGTAGTTGCCCGTGACACTAGTTCCTGGCACACACGCGGTATATATTTTTTTGGGGGGTTTGGGATGTATATCTATGTATATGTTTTATTTCGGCCTTGTATCTTCTAAGATTTTACCTTCACTCAGGACTAGTATCATGTTAGTTGTTATAAACCGATAACCATTGACTTGTTTGATCGAATGGGAAGGGAATCACTTAGTGAAAATGATATCGGCTTGCCTAACCCCGATGTTGGGCGCCATCGCGACCCGGATTAGGATTTGGGTCGTGACACTACTTCACAAAAATAATGAACAATGACAACAGGGAGATAGAAACAACAAGATCAGATCTTACTTCATCATTTGGTTCCACTGTACCAACCTCAGCTTGAATCAACACTTAATCAATACCAAAGTTCGTAAACATGATAAGAATGATCAACACCACAATTAACTAGTCTAAGAATGAATAATATGATCAAGGAAAGCAACAATTATAAGAATAAGACCCACCCGCATGATATAACCTGACAACAACGCATAGGTACTCGTCACCTCACCAATACGTGGTACCCAACATCTAAACACGTAGCAAATAGACAAATAAGTGTTAATCCCTCAAACCAAGGTTAACCATGACACTTACCTCGCTCCAACGGCCAAACTCAAAGCTCAATCACACTTTTTCCTTTCACACAAGCCTCCAAATCGATAGAATCTAGCAAATTACCAACCAAATAATTCAATTTAAGCCTTAAGAACTACTCACGATTTCAAAGAATTCAATTTAGGCCATTTTTGAAAAGAAGTCAACAAAAGTCAACACCCGGGCCCGCTTGGTCCAAACCCGAAATTCTGACCAAAACCCAATAACCCATTCACCCCGAGCCCGGTTATATAATTGGTTTTGGAATCCGACCTCAATTTGAGGTCTAAATCCCAATTTCTCAAATCTCTAGTTTCTACCCAAAACCCCCTCTCGAATTCCGCCATGAAAACCATAGAGATTTTAGGTTGAAATCTTGGGAAAAGTAGTGAAAGATTGAAAGAAATTATCTTATGATCACTTACCAATGATTTGGGGAAGATGAGTCCTTTGAAAAATCGCCTCTTGAGTTTTAGGTTTTGAAAATATGGGAAATGAACCAAAAATCTCATCTAAGTCCTATTTCTACATCTGCAGATGTTGCAAACGCGACCTGGGTTTCACAAATGCAAATTCCTCCACATTTCTGTTATCTTCGCAAATGCGAAGAAAGTTTCGCAATGCGATGCAATGGTCGCAAATGCGAAGAATGCCTTCCCTAGACCCACTTCGAAAATACGAAGGTTATTAAATGCGAAACCTATGTGGTCCAACTACTCTTCGCATTTGCGATGAGAAGTTTGCAAATGTGAACCCCTCAGAAGTAGCAATTGCAATGCCTGATCTCGCAAATGCGAGATCAGAGGCCTGCAACAAGAACTGAAGCACACCAGCAAATTCTCTAAGTCCAAACTCACTCCGTAGCATATACGAAACTCACCCGATCCCTTGGGGCTCTTAACCAAAAGTGCACACTAGTCTAAAATCATCATACAAACTTGCTCACGCGATCAAATCGCCAAATTAACACCTAGAATTACGAATTGAACACCAAATCAAATGAAATTTTCAAGAAAACTTTAAATTTTCTATTTTCACAACCGATCGTCCGAAACACGTCAAACCAACTCCGTTTCTCACCAACTTTCACAGACAAGTCATAAATGTGATATTTGACCTATACCGGCTTTTGGAACCAAAATGCGGACCCGTTATCCAAAAAGTCAAACTTTGGTTAAACATTTCCAATTTCTTTAGCCTTCAACTATCAAATTTCGACAAAGTCCGATAACTCGGGTTAGGGACTTCCGAATTCGATTCGGGGCATACGCCCAAGTCCTAACTCACGATACTGACCCACAGGGACCGTCAAAATACGAATCCAGGTCTGTTTACCAAAAAGGTTGACCAAAGTCAACTCAAATGAACATTTTAGGCAAAATTTCTTATTTTTATCAATTTTTTACATAAAAGATTTTCGGAAAGACGTCCAGCCTGCGCACGCAAATCGAGAGAGGCAAAAATATGATTTTAGGCTTCGGATCACAGAATTAGATTTCAAAACACAAGATGACCTATCGGGTCATCACAGAGAATCTTTTTTATAACTGGAAATACAAATTTTGCGTGTTATAATTCAGTTTGTTGAGTTATATTAGGAGCCTATCGCATTCTGACAGATTCAAGGTTATATGTAGCGATTGAGGATCTTCAAGGTGTGAATCGGGCTAGAACTGAGATTTACGTGGAGGTGTCAAGGCTTGTGGTGCATTTACATTATCATAGATTCTTTATATCAGTATCAGGAAGGTGGAGGTAATGGCTTTAGTTTTGCAGGAAATCTTCAGGGTAAGTATTTTGAATGTGGTGCTTTTGGGGATATTTGAGAGAGTATTTCGCCGCTTATGAGCCTTAGACGGTATTGTTTCATGCTTGGGTCTCGTGTGGTGAGCCTGGGGTAAGATTTGCAATATTATGGCAAGAGGAAGTATCAATTCGAAGGTAAGTCAGAAGGAACTTGAAGAAATAGGACAACTTGGTAGTAGGTCGGATTGACATGATAAGGGATATGATTAGTTATGTGGGTGTTACGAAGTAATGAGTTGTTATACAGGTGTTTCTTGGCAGTTCTCTTGGGATTTGGTGGCATGCGTAGCTTGGTTGAGTTAGAAGGATTCGGTCCTTACGGTTGGTGTTGTACAAATGTGATTCGAAGAGTTCTTGATGGTTTCTACCACAATTAGAGATGCATGTTTTCTACTGGCATGAAGACCATGTGATGTATATTGATTTTGCTTCTAAATGGGATATGTGGAAAGTTCTTAAATAGTTGGGTACATAGTTTTTTGTGGCTCGGAAAGGAGCACAGAGTTCTCGTATTTATCATAGGATTTCATGGTGTATGCAGTATGTGGTGTAGAGTTGAGAATTTGCATATGTGAGATTCTTAGACATCATCAGCAGTTTTGGACGACTAGGTAGATGATATCAATATTGGGCGACTTGATGAGGGTATACATTCTGAAACAACAATGTGTTGAGTTAAGGGTACTTCATTGGTATTTCAGTGCTCTTTTGTTGGATCGAATGCTAATGTTCAAGGTTTCTTGGTGACATAGAGGGATTATGGGGGTATCCCTCGTGGAATGATTGAGTATTAGAGGCATGTTATATATTCGAGTGGTGGAATTGGGATTTGATATGGTGATTTGTGCGCTTCATGGACTACGAGACTGAGAGTTCTCATAAATAGATTATTTTTGTAGTTGTGAACTACGGGGATGCGAGAAAAGCTAGTCGGGTGTTGGTATATACCATGATTAAGTCGTTATGAACTTTCAGAGAGTTATCTACCTGTTGTGGGTGACGAGAGTTGACTTAGAGTTATTGGTAGGCCAGTATGGGTGTATGTTCTGCACTGAGTCGGAGTTGTTGACTCCAAATTGCTACTGTTGAGAGATGTGACATTCGATTGTCATTAAGCTTTTTCATGTTTTGGAGTGATCTAGGAGTTACCTTTCGGTGTTTCGAAAAGTTGTGCTCGTTGGTTGTATGTGCATAGGGTGCGGTTCTATCTGGGATTTATAGCGAGATATGAGTAAGGTAAGTAATTGGGTGTTGCAGGATTGAGACGTATTGGTTATATTCTTTCTGGTTTGGGTGTCATGATATCGGCCGATTTCCCCGTGGTTATGAAAATACACTTTGAGTACTTGATGATGAATTTCGCATGGTTATTGATTCTGAGCAAGGTGGCTGAAGTATTTCATGTGAACCAGCGTTTGGATGGGATCACGCATTGTTGCGGAGTTAGGTAGAGGTAAGCTCCTTGGTGTCAGATTCGTGCATTCTGATTTTACGATGTGTGATAGGCTTTTAGCATGATGTGTTAATGGTAAGTATTAGTGGCAGCATAGTCCTCGCATGTGAATCTTCTATTTTATGAATTGAGCTTTTGGGACATTGTTGTTGAGTGCACGACTTGCACAAGTTATGGCTCTGGATGGTATGAGGCTTATCGAACGAATGGTTGCTGGCTTCTACGTGTTCTTTCATCATGGGCAATATATGGAAGTGTTAGAGCGAGGATTTTCTTGATATGAGGATATATACCGGTATTGTGTTGTTTTGAGCAGCAATTGTGATTAGGAGTTATCGCTATGGGTGGTTGAGTCATGTGTATATTATGTGATTTCATCTTGGGTTACAGATATGGCTTAATACAACCTGTTCATACTATTTCAACTTATAGTCGTGGAAATTTGATCTTGAAAATTATTTCAGAAGTGGAAATTTGGTTCTAAGGTTTATGGGTCAGGATTGGAGTTCGGAATTTCAACTGTGTGGTGCTCTTGGGCCTATATGGGATAGGGTGATGTGGGATCACCCCCGCATATGTGCATGGTAGGTTTCACGACAATTTTGGCGGTGTTTGGAACAACTCTAGGCACGTTCGAGGACGAACGTATGTTTAAGTGAGGGAGAATGTAACGACCCAGTCGGTCGTTCCGTAGAATTTGCACCGTTTTTCATATTTCTTCCTTGTTATGCATTGTTTAGTTATTTCTGATGTGTTGGAGTCGTTTGGCTCGTATTCGTAATGGTTGAACTGAGAATTGAGACACTTAGTTTCTAAAAGTAACCTTATAATGGAAAAGTCAACTAGGAGTTGACTTATTGGTAAACAACCTCGGAATACGGATTTTATGGTTCGGATAGCTTCGTTAGGTGATTTGGGACTTAGGAGTGTGTTCGGAATGTATTTTCGCTATTCGTTATAGAATTAGGCTTGAATTGGCGAAAGTTAGTTTTTGGCGAATTCCAGTCGGTAGTGGAAAATAGGCTATCGGGGTAAAAATGAAATTCAGGAAGTTGGGGAAGGTTCGTAGTGTCATTTCGGAGGGGTGTGCAAAATCTTAGATTAATCGGATGTGTTTTGGATATTTTCGGCGTCTTTGGTGAATTCTAGAAATTTCAAAGTTCATAGGCTTGAATTTGATGTGATTTTGGTGTTTTTGCATTGTTTTTGGTGTTTCGAGGGCTCGACTAAGTTTGAATGATGTTATGGGATGTGTTGGTAGGTAGGTCCTGAGGGCCTTGGGTGTATTTCAGATGCTCAAACGAGCAACTTTGGTCTTTGAGAGATTGCTAGTTTTTATCTTGTGTTTTAGCAGCAGTGATTTGTTCACTGCGATCGCGTGAATTCGTCCACGATCGCATAGAGTAAGTTGAGGCCAGGCGGAATTTTTGAATCGTGATCGTAGAGGTATGAGTGTAATCGCGTAAGGTGAGAAGGCTTGGTCAGTGCGGTCGCGTAGTCCCTGGCGTGATCGCGTAGAGTAAATGGACGCGTGAGGGAGGTGGCTGATTGTGCATCGCGATCGCGTGGGAATGATTACGATCGCGTGAGTTTGGGCCAGGTTGAATCGCGGTCGCGTGGCTAATGTTGCGATCGCATAGTGTTAATTTATGGGGCAGCTGTTTTGTTCTTCGCGATCGCGTGCCTATTGCCGCGATCGCAGTGAGTAACACCTGGGCAGTATATAAAAAGCCAATCTGCGACCCTTCTTCACTTTTCCACCGTTTTTGAATGGGATTGAAGCTTTTGAGAGGGATTTTTGAAGAAACCAAAGGGGAATCACTTAGAGGTAAGATTCTTGACTTCATAACTCGATTATATGTGATTAAAGACCTAATTAGTGGTGATAATTTGGGGGAAATCAGTGTAAAAAGGGGTAGTTAGGGCTTGAGATTTAGAGACCTTCTAATGGGGATTTGAGGGGTCATTTGAACTCCGATTTCAGTGTTCTTGATATGTATAGACTTGTGTAAGGATGAGGATCATTATGGTGTAAATTTTATCGAGTTTCGAGACATGGGCCAGGGGGTCGGTTCTGACCAATTTCGGGATTTTTAAGTATTTTTGATAAATTTCGATTGGGTTTCATTCCTTGGCATATTATAATGGTATAAATCTGATTCTTGGTAGATTAGGAGCTCGCGTAGGCCGAATATAGAGGAAAGGGCGCTGCGGAGTAGTATTTTAGCCGGTTTTGAGGTAAGTAACGTTTCCTAACTTTGAACTGAGGGTTCGAAATCCCAAATTACGTAATATTTGATGTTAATTAAGGTGACACACATGTCAAGTGACGGGCGTGCGGGCGTACACCGAATGTTTGTGGCCTGGTTCATCCCATGGCACTTCCTAATGGTTATTTTGAGCTGATACTTGTACTGTGAAGGTTGTAATTACTTTGATTATATTAGAAATCATGTCAAATATAAATGCTAAGGCTTCACGCCCAATATGTTCATACCCGAGTGGTAAGGTATTGCTGTCTCTATTTGTGACTATTCGCTTTCATGTACTCAGTCCTGTTATAGCATATGTTTCATGCCGCAGTCTCAGTATTTGTTAGTTTACTTACACGTTATCATTATTTAGGGCTGGGTCTTATACCTGTGAGCCTTGAGAGTGAGACAGGAAAATATTGACTGAGTGAGGCCGAGAGCCTGATTTTGAGACAGTTATGAGATCGGACTGCGCACCGCAGCGATCCTCGAATCATGCCTTCGTTGGATTGATATAGCTCTTGGGCTTATAGGATCCCCTTCGGAGTCTTTACACCCCCAGGCGTGCGCACAAATATTGAGGGATGGACCTTCCCTAGACATGGATTTTGTCAGAAGTTTTTGATATATTGAGGGATGGATCATCCCTGGACATGGATCTTGTCCGAGTGATATGTTCAGGAGATGGATCTTCTCCGTGGGGTTGGACTGAACTTTTTCCTCAATACTGAGTGACTACGTCACTTGTGTTTATGTATAATCTGGGATGGACTTTCCCTAGGCCTGAGGGCCAATTCCAGTACTGAGTGGACTTCCTTGTGAGAGTTGGGATACGGTGGTCATACCATTCCTGATTTCTTGTGATCATATGTTGGCATGTAGATCGTATAGATATATTTGGTGCATTTTGTTTATCATCAGTTATATTACTATCATGCCCAATTCATACACTGTTGTTTATAAATACCGGAGGTTTAGTATGTCACTACGTCTTAGCCCATAGGTTGGATTCGTTACTTACTGAGTTGGTGTACTAACGTTACCCCCTACACCTTTTGTGCAGATCTAGGTACATCGGGACCCGGCTCTGGTCATTGAGTAGCTGTCAGAGTTTCCATCAGAGTTGTCGAGGTAGCAGCTGGTGACCGTGATCTCGTCATCTCTTTCTTACTCTACCTATCGTTATTTATTTTGAGACTATGTTGTCCACTCCTCTTTTTCTTTACTTTATGTTATAACATCTCATGACTGAGTGACACTGGATCCGGGGTTGTAGAACATAGATTGTGGTTTTCAAATATTGTTTCAAAGTTCAGATTTATTATTATTATTATTCGCAGACTGGTTAAATATGATATTTTTTTGGTAACTGAATTTATCTTAGATAAATGGTTGGCTTGCCTGGTTCTACGACAGATGCCATCACGACTCCGTAAATGGGTCGTCACAAGTTAGTATCAGAGCCCTAGGTTGAATAGGTCTCACCAGTCATGAGCAGGTTTAGTAGAGTCTTGCGGATCGGTACGAAGACGTTTGTACTTATCTTCGAGAGGCTGCAGAACCCTTAGGAAACATCCCACATTCTTGAATTCTTGTTGTGCGAATCCATTTTATTCAGCCAGAAGCGTAACTCTTTGAATTCCTTTCATGTACTCGAATGCGCACGTGAGCGCTTGGAATCGGTTGTGCATCAGTGGCTTGTGACTTCCATGGATGAGATGTGATTCTGAGCATGTTGATAATGGGCCAGTCGGGAGGACTTGAGGCCAGATTTTGTCTGTGGCTGGAGTGCTGATATTTTATTTGTGTGAGCACATGTATTAGGGGGACTTATATGCACGTTGTGCCCTTACTGATGGGACTTTGTGACTAGATGACTACATGGTGAGTGTGATCTGAGGGTTAGATGTGTACGGGTTGTTTGATTGTGACAAAATGAATTGGCGGGAGATGTACCAAGAACCATTGAGTATTTGACTTTCGTCTTGAGTTGAATATGGCCTCGAGTTGTGTATGTATTGAAGGACCTCTCGTGTAGTTTAGTTGTAGGGTGAAGTGGATTTTCCTATTGTGTCCTGAGTTCCGGGTGATGTCTTTTGACCTGACCAATGCCCCATCAGCGTTCATGTATTTGATTAACTATGTATTCCAGCCGTATTAACATCCCTCTGTAATTGTATTTATTGATGGCCTCTCGGCGTACTCACATAGCCAGGGGTAGCATACTTAGCAATTGATGATGGTATTATAAGGATCCAGGGAGGAGAAGCTCTAAGCAAAGTTCTCCAAGTGTAAATTTTGGCTCAGTTCAGTTGCATTCTTGGGACACGTGGTGTCCAGTGAAGGTATCCATGTGGTTAGACGTGTGTGGGTAGAGCTTCCAGAAGCTCAAGATTTCCTTGACCTGAACTTCAGTGTTTGTATCGCCATCATCTTTAGGTTCTTATACTGCTTATTGTGTTTTAATACAGGAAATTATAGTGATTGCGTGATAGCTGATTTTCAGAAGAGTATAAAGGGATGTCATTTTGAGGTTAAGCAGACAAGGGTATCTCCTGCGGGTTGTCCTGAGGTGCGTGACCCTTATGTTGATATATAGTGAGTTCTCTCCTACCAGTAAATGATGTATGTGGTATATTGAGTTTAGATCGCTTGTGAGAGTTGGCATGACTATCACAATGGTGGATGCAAGATTTGCATACGATGTGAGGGTTAGATAGTTCGGGTCATATGAGCTTATGGAGTATTTAGTTGAATCTCACCACAGTATGGTGGTAGTGATAGCGTATGAGTATCGTGAGTTATTGTTTGTCTTGATCTTTGGCGTTGCGTCAAGTGGGGGAGACTGTTAATTATAAGTTAATTACACGATTATGCGTTGTATTGGTTTCGGTTCGAGGTATATTGGTGAATCAGTTATGACTTGTAGAGGTGGAGTCTGGGAATGGCTCGAGTAATGTAAATCCTTCGATACAAGTTGTAATGTACTCTACAGGTAAGTGGACTTTATTGTAAGGATTGAGTGGTAAATGGAAAAGTGTAGTGTGTGCAGTGCATGAGTTGCTTATTGCTTCAAATATGTGGATCACTTCCCTAATACGTAGGTTGCAAACAGGGTCAGGTCGTTCTATTTACTTGGTCAGTGTAATTGAAATTTGCGTAGAGTGAATGTCATTCGAGAATGGTTCTGACGGATTCAAGGTTATATGTAGCGACTGAGGATCTTCAAGGTGTGAATCGGGCTAAAACTGTGATTTACGTGGAGGTGTCAAGGCTTGTGGTGCATTTACATTATCATAGATTCTTCATATCTGTATCAAGAAGGTGGAGGTAATGGCTTTAGTTTTGCAGGAAGTCTCTTCAGGGTAAGTATTTTGAATGTGGTGCTTTTAGGGATATTTGAGAGAGTATTCAGCGGCTTTTGAGCCTTAGACGCTACGGTTTCATGCTTGGGTCTCGTGTGGTGAGCCTGGGGTAAAATTTGCGGTATTATGGAAAGAGCAAGTATCAATTCGAAGGTAAGTCAGAAGGAACTTGAATAAATAGGATAGCTTGGTAGTAGGTCGGATCGGCATGATAAGGGATATGATTAGTTCTGTGGGTGTTATGAAGTAATGAGTTGTTACAGGTGTTTCCTGGCAGTTCTCTTGGGATTTGTTGGCATGCGTAGCTTGGTTTAGTTAGAAGGATTTGGTCCTAACGGTTGCTGTTGTACAAATGTGATTCAGAGAGTTCTTGATGGGTTCTACCACGATTAGAGATGCATGTTTTCTACTAGCGTGAGGGCCATGTGATGTATAGTGATTTTGCTTCTAAATGGGATCTATGAAAAGTTCTTAGCTAGTTGGGTACGTAGTTGTTTGTGGCTTAGAAGGGATCACGAAGTTCTCATATTTATCATAGGATTGCATGGCGTATGCGGTATGTGGTGTAGAGTTGAGAATTTGCATATGTGAGATTCTTAGACAACATCGGCAGTTTTGGACGACTAGGTAGATGATATCACTATTGGGCGCCTTGATGAGGGTATACATTCTGAAACAACAATGTGTTGAGTTAAGGGTACTTCATTGGTATTTTGGTGCTCTTTTGCTGGATCGACTGCTAATATTCAAGGTTACTTGGTGACACAGAGGGATTATGGGGGTATCCCTCGTGGAATGATTAAGTATTAGAGGCATGTTATATATTCGAGTTGTGGAATTGGGATTTGATATGGTGATTTGTGCGCTTCATGGACCACAAAACTGAGAGTTCTCATAAACAGATTATTTTTGTAGTTGTGAACTGCGAGGAGGCGAGCAAAGCTAGTCGGGTGTTGGTATATGCCATGATTCAGTCGTTATGAACTTTCGGAGAGTTATCTATCTGTGTGACCAGAGTTGACTTAGATTTATTGGTAGGCCAGTATAGGTGTGTGTTCTGCACCGAGTCGGATTTGTTGACTCCAAATTTCTATTGTTGAGAGATGTGCCATTTGATTGTCATTAAGCTTGTTCGTGTTTTGGAGTGATCTAGGAGTTACCTTTCTGTGTTTCGAGGAGTTATGCTCGTTGGTTGTATGTGCATAGGGTGCGGTTCTATCTGGGCTTTATAGAGAGATATGAGTAAGGTAAGTAATTGGGTGTTGTAGGATTGAGATGTATTGGTTATGTTCTTTCTGGTTCGGGTGGCATGGTATCAGCCCATTTCCCCGTGGTTATGACAATGCACTTTGAGTACTTGATGTTGAATTTCGCATGGTTATTGATTCTGAGCAAGGTGGCTTGAAGTATTTCATGTGAACCAGCATTTAGATGGGATCACGCATTGTTGCGGAGTTAGGTAGAGGTAAGCTCCTTGGTGTCAGATTCGTGCGTTCTTATTTTACGATGTGTGCCAGGCTTTTAGCATGATGTGGTAATGGTAAGTGTTAGTGGCAAGATAGTCATCTCGTGTGAACCTTCTATTTTATGAATTGAGCTTTTGGGATGTTGTTATTGAGTGCACGAGTTGCACACGTCATGGCTCTGGATGGTATTGAGGCTGATGGGACGAATGGTTGCTGGCTTCTACGTGTTCTTTCATCATCGGCAGTATTGAAGTGTTAGAGAGAGGCATTGCTTGATAGGAGGATATGTACCGGTATTAGGTTGTTTTGAGCATCTATTATGATTAGGAGTTATCGCTATTGGTGGTTTATTTATGCGTATATTATGTGATTTCATCTTGGGTTACGGATATGGCTTGATACAACGTGTTTAGACTATTTCAACTTATAGTCGTTTAAATTTGATCTTGTAAATTATTTCAGAAGTGGAAATTTGGTTCTAAGGTTTATGGGTCAGGATTGAAGTTCGAAATTTCAACTGTGTGGTGCTCTTTGACCTTTATTGGATAGGGTGATGTGGGATCACCCCCGAATATGTGCTTGGTAGGTTTCACGACAATTTTGGCGGTGTTTGGAACAACTCTAGGCTAGTTTGAGGACGAACGTATGTTTAAGTTGGGGAGAATGTAACGACCCGGTCGGTCGTTCCGTAGAATTTGAACCGTTATTAATGTTTGTACCTTGTTATGCATTGTTTAGTTGTTTATGATGTGTAAGAGTCGGTTGGCTCGGGTTCGGAATGGTTGAAGTGAGAATTGAGATACTTAGTCTCTAAAAGTAACCTTATAGTGGAAAAGTCAACTAGGAGTTGACATATTGGTAAACGACCTTGGAATGCGAATTGTATGGATCGGATAGCTTCGTTAGGTGATTCGGGTCTTAGGAATGTGTTCAGAATGTATTTTCGATGTCCGGTGTAGAATAAGGCTTGAATTGACAAAAGTTAGTTTTTGGCGAGTTCCGGTCGGCAGTGGAAAATAGGCTATCGGGGTCGGAATGAAATTCCGGAAGTTGGGGCACGTTCGTAGTGTCATTTTGGAGGTGTGTGCAAAATTTTAGGTCAATCGGATGTGTTTTGGATAGTTTCGTCGTCTTTGCTGAATTCTAGATATTTCAAAGTTCATAGGCTTGAATTTGATGTGATTTCGGTGTTTTTGCATTGTTTTTGGTGTTTAGAGGGATCGACTAAGTTTGAATGATGTTATGGGATGTGTTGGTAGGTTTGGTTGAGGTCCCGAGGGCCTCGGATGTATTTCGGATGCTCAAACAAGCAACTTTGGTCTTTGAGAGATTGCTGGTATTTTTCTGGTGTTTTAGCAGCAGTGATTTGTTCACTGCGATCAAGTGAATTCGTCCGCGATCGCATAGAGTAAGTTGAGGCCAGGTGGAATTTGTGAATTTCGATCGCAGAGGTATGAGTGCAATCGCGTAAGGTGAGCAGGCTTGGTCAGTGCGATCGCGTGGTCCCGGGTGCGATCGCGTAGAGTACATGGGCGCGTGAGGGAGGTGGCTGATTGTGCATCGCGATCGCGTGGGAATGATAGCGATCGCGTGAGTTTTGGCCAGGTTGAATCGCAATCGCGTGGCTAATGTTGCGATCGCGTAGTGTAAATTTATGGGGCAACTGTTTTGTTCTTCGCGATCGCGTGCCTATTGCCGCGATCGCAGTGAGTAATACCTGGGCAGTATATAAAAAGCCAATCTGCGACCCTTCTTCACTTTTCAACCATTTGTGAACGGGATAGAAGCTTTTGAGAGGGATTTTTTAAGAAACCAAAGGGGAATCACTTGGAGGTAATATTCTTGACTTCATAACTCGATTATATGTTATTAAAGACCTAATTAGTGGTGATAATTTGGGGAAACTCAGTGTAAAAAGGGGTAGTTAGGGCTTGAGATTAAGAGACCTTCTAATGGGGATTTGAGGGGTCATTTGGACTATGATTTCAGTGTTCTTGATATTTATAGACTCGTGTGAGGATTATGATCATTATGGTGTAAATTTTATCGAGTTCCAAGATATGGGCCCGGGGTCGGGTCTGACCAATTTCGGGATTTTTGAGTATTTTTGATAAATTTCGATTGGGTTTCATTCCTTGGCATATTATAATGGTATAAATCTGATTCTTGGGAGATTTGGAGCTCTCGGAGGCCGAATTTAAAGGCAAGGGAACTGCGGAGTAGTATTTTAGCCGGTTTTGAGGTAAGTAACATTTCCAAACTTGGAACTGAGGGTTCGAGACACAAAATTACCTGATATTTGATGTTAATTAAGGTGACGCACATGTCAAGTGACGGGCGTGTAGGCGTACACCGAAATTTTGTGGCCTGGCTCATCCCATGGCATTGCTTAATGGTTATTTCGGGATGATACTTGTACTGTGCATGTTGTAATTACTTTGAACATATTAGAAATCATGTCAAATATAAATGCTAAGGCTTCACGCCCAATATGTTCAGACCCGAGTGGTCAGTTATTGCTTCTCTATTTGTGACTATTTGCTTTCATGTACTCAGTCCTGCTATAACATATGTTTCATGCCGCAGTCTCAGTATTTGTTAGTTTACTTACACGTTATCATTGTTTTGGGTTGGTTCTTATACTTGTGAGCCTTGAGAGTGAAACTGGAAAATATTGACTGAGTGAGGCCGAGAGCCTGATCTTGAGACAGTTATGAGATCGGACTGTGCATCGCAGCGATCCTCGAATCATGCCTTCATTGGCTTGATATAGCGCTTGGGTTTATAGGAGCCCCTCTAGAGTCTTTACACCCCTAGTGAGCGCACAGATATTGAGGGATGGACCTTCCCTGGACATGGATTTTGTCCGAAGTTATTGATATATTGAGGGATGGATCGTCTCTGGACATGGATCTTGTCCGAGTGATATGTTCCGGAGATGGATCTTCTACTCGGGGCTGAACTGACCTTTTTCCTCGGTACTGAGTGACTATGTCACTTGTGTTATGTATAACCCGGGATGGACTTTCCCTGGGCCTGAGGGCCAATTCCAGTACTTAGTGGACTTCCTTGTGAGAGTTGGGATATTGTGGTCATACCATTCCTGATTTCTTGTGATCATATGCTGGCATGTAGATCGTACAGATAAATTTGGTGCATTTTGTTTATCATCAGTTATATTATTTTCATGCCCAATTCATACACTGTCATTTATAAATATCGGAGGTTTAGTCCGTCACTACCTCTCAGCCCATAGGTTGGGTTTGTTACTTACTGAGTTGGTGTACTCACGTTACCCCCTGCACTTTGTGTGTAGATCCAGATACATCGGGACCCGGCTCTGGTCATTGAGTAGCTGTCAGAGTTTCCATCACAGTTGTCGAGGTAGCAGCTGGCGACCGTGATCTCATCATCTCTTTCTTACTCTACATGTCGTTATTTATTTTGAGACTATGTTATCGACTCCCCTTTTTCTTTAATTTATGTTATAGCAGCTTATGACTGAGTGACACTGGATCCGGAGTTGTAGAACTTAGATTGTGGTTTTCAGATATTATTTCAAACTTCAGATTTATTATTATTATTATCCGCAGACTGGTAAATATCGATATTTTCTGGTAACTGAATTTAGCTTCGATAAATGGTTGGCTTGCCTGGTTCCACAACAGGCGCCATCACGACTCCGAAAATGGGTCGTGACACCCGTGTGTCTACAATCCATGCAGGATAAGATTCAATTAGTAAATCAATGCTAGAAACATATATCGCATTGAGAGTTGCATTTTGAAATGCTACCTTTTTTTGCTTAGTGCACTCATGAGAAAAATTCTCCGGAACTTGGCAATTATAGCACTTAATCTTGCTCTTTTCTTTCTTCTTTTAGAACCGTTTTCATTTCTTTGAATTTGGCTTGTTTCTTTTCTTGGAGGATCCTTCTCCAGTCTCCTTACCCTTACCATCATTTTTCCAATTTCTCTTGCGCTTGAAGCTTGATCTCTTTGTACCACTTGATTCTTCCACAATGGAATTAGATACAACTTTAACAGCACCAAGCTGCTCGTCTTCAAGCTCCTCATAACGGGCAACATCAACAAAAGTTTTGATGCTATCATTGTCGGTCAAGTTAACCTTCAGATGTTTCCAATTATTGGGAAGAGACCGAATCAGTGCCTAAACGTGATGCTTATCATAGAGAACATGACCAACACTTTTGAGTTGAGCAATCATATTTGACATCACCCTTAGATATTGCTTGACACCGTGATCATGACATTTTTTGTACATGTCAAACTTGATTGTCAGCTGTTAAAGGCATGTCACAGTTGTACCCCCAAATGCCTCTCTTAAAATTGATTTTCACCATTTAGTTTGTCACCCTTGTTCAAGTCAGCAATGATACTTTTCGATGCCATGTCTGTTATTAGAGATAATTTTACAAGTTTAAATCATCAATATATACTTCGGTCAATTTATGCATGTGATTTCACACTCAAGTAAATTAATTATAATATTAATTCTATATTTAGTATAGAATCGAGGAACAGTCACTACGTTTCCATTCATCATTTATATCTAAATATTTTAATTAATATTAAAATTACTTCTTAGTGAGTACTTTATTTCAAGTCTCAATCCATTAAAAAAATATAATAAACAATGTATGAAACTGGTGAGACAAATAACATAATTTAAATGTCATTAAGATAAAACACATAATAACAATTTACATATTTGCTAGGACATACATATACCAATCGAAGACTAATTCTTGCTCATATACGCTAAAAGGTGCACTAGGCCAAATATCATGATAAATATCAATTAAAATTTCACCCCAAGGCTCTCGAGGAGAGTCTGCTAAAATAGCTAACGCTTCCCAATTAATAATTTCTATGTAATTAGCCAATTCAACTCTTTTTAACCTAAAAGGTGTACATGTTCAAGAATAGAAGCATCGGGGCCCATTTTAAATTCCTTAAACTCCCTAAATTTCTTTTCTCCTTCCCTTTGTTCAACCCTTCAATCCGTTAACTCATTTTGTCTCGCCCTTGGGACATTCCTGATGACTTCAGGCACTAAGTCTGAATCTTTATAGAAATAAGTCTTGCAACGACGTATCCTTCTACGTTTTCCCCTTCCTTGACTTCGAAAACTCCCACTTGGAGTAATTCGAACTTGTCCTTATTCAGCCATATCTGAAATAGGACCAAGGAAACAATAAGAAGGACTACGACCATTCAATATGATAACATATATCACAACTACTTGTAGGAGAATCTTAATTTAAGGGATTAAGACTAACCAAAAATTTCTATTTAAGAAAACAAGAGTAATCTACTGAATACTCAATGAGGTAACACCCACGTGTTCAAAACTTAAACATGACCAAAGAGATGAAGAACCTTTCATGTTAATATTTACTTGCCATATTCTCTCAACAAATGTATATATTAATTATAAAAGGACAATAGGTGGTTATATAAGTGAAAAACCTTTCAAAAAGATACCACTGATATAGGTATGTTAAAAGGTATCATATACTACATTTTGCCTAACAAAACTCAGTCTTGAAATACTTTAGAATTCAAGATAAAGATTCAAATAAGCACTTCATAGTAATATCTTTCAAACTGAGTGTAATAAGAAAGTGCTTAGTGATCTATCCATCTCTTTATATATATATTCAAAGAAGGCATTTATGAATACATATCTTGAAGAGATTACTTTCTATAATGCTAAAAGAATAAAATATAGGCACAACTACTGCTCTTCCGAAAAAAATATATCAACTGGTGTTATTTTAATTTCACAAAGGTTCCCAATATAACTGTCAATTATTATTCTTTTTAGTTTCAAACACTACGTTTGCTTCACAAATACAAAACTATTTAACAATCCGAAAGAATAATGAGTATTTGGGTCCTAGTCTAATTGAGAAGATTACCAGAGAGATCACGAAGTGCAGATTACCGGTAATAGACTAATTTCTTCGACGCATACGACACTAAAATCGTGCGACACAGTCAAAAAGAAATTATCAATTCTACTTAACTTATTCTATGTTTAAAGAAATAAAATAATCAATAAAAAAAGTTTATTTGGTTTTCACAACTTAGCCATAACGCTCACACACTATCAAAAAAGTAATTCAACAGACAATAAATTAGGGACTTTACCAAACACAATATTTTATGGAGGCAATCAATAAACATGAAGAAATAATAGATTGCTCTGATGCCAATGATAGTCTAATAACTACGGGGTAAGCGTACATGTCAACAAAGCAGTGGAAAAATTATCGAACTCACCACCAAAATAATAGCTCCAAGTCGTATTCTAAATCTCCAAGAAACAGAGTTTTTGTTCACAAACTAGATGCCTAAAGTTTACCATGTTCTTCCTTTTTTCTTGCCAGGGAGAATCTCTGTATTGAAGAAAAATATGTATAGAAGAGGAGATGAAGAGAACAATCGATAACTTTTCTGTTTCTACATTGCCACTTCTTTTTAACATGCAACACTTCTCCTATCTTTATGGGAGTTAATAAACTTCCATCAGCCTGATCTTGTAAATGTGGGCCACGTCAGTCCACATGGGCGACCCGTAACTTAAAAAAAACTATATCCTACACAACCAAATTAAATTTTTTGAAAACGTATCAATCAGGTCAGTTTATTTCCGGTATCAGAACGGTTCGATTAATTTTCGATATTTGTTTTAAATGTCATGTAAAATTTACTATTAGAAGTAGAATGCAATAAAACATTTACCTTTATAGGACTTAGCAAAACTAAATATTAGTAAAAGAAACTAAGTAAATACAAAAAAAATATAAATCACACGAGCAGAAAGATATTAACCAAGCTAGAACTCAAAAACAAATAAAAGTCTATAGAAGATTAAATATTCAAAAAGACAAATCTAAATCATACGAAAGAAAACATATTCAACAAATTGTAGTTTACTACTATTCATCACTAGAATATCACGTATCTTGCCAGTAAATATGATAAAATTTATTTAGTTTCAATAGAGGTAGCATAATAGGTTTGGGAATTAAGATTTTGAGTTTAACTACTTATGGCTTGCAAGTTGCAACTGTTTTCATAATTCCAACATCCAAGGAAAATATTAATGCTTCATTATTTTAAAAAATAATATGTAGATATATGTTTTAAATATAAGAGGTTGAGGTAGGCCGAAGAAGTACTAGGGAAAGGTGATTAGACATGACATGCGTTGCTTCAGCTCACTGAGGACATGACCCTTGATAGGAGGGTGTGGAAGTCGATGATTAAGGTAGAAGGTTAGTGGGTAGTTCTTAGTTGTTCACCGATAGTCTTAGTAGCATACATGTCCCCTCATATTCTTAGATTTTTATTACGTTATGTAGTTTTGTTCGCCTCAGGTATTGTATTCCCCGGTTCTATTATTTGGTACTACTTATACTTTATCTTTCCCTTTTTTTCTTTTATCGTCCTTCTTTCTTCCTTTCTTGCTTTCCTTTTCTTCTTCTTGCCCTTCCTGGGCCGAGGGTCTATTGCAAACAGTCTCTCTACCTACATTAGGTAGGGGTAAGGTCTGCGTACAAACTATCCTCCCCAGGCCCCACCTGTTGGGATCATACTGAGTTTGTTGTTGTTGTTGTTGTTGTTGTTGTATGTAGATATATTTTTTTACATGTAAATCAATCCGGTACGGTTCAGTAATATTTTAGTTTATTTTCATAAAATAAAAACCTACCCTAATTATCAGTACGGTAATAGATTTATATATTAAACCTGCGATTCTATTAAAATAAACCTAAAAATTAGCGCGGTGCGATATGATTCGATCGGTTTAATCAGTTTTTAAATATCTATTGAGACCCATATCTGCAGTGGTCCGCTGCTCTAATATGAAAAATACCAATGTTGATTTTTCCATTTGAAGGTGTATGAGTAGGGTCATTGGGAGACTTGGCTTTGGCTATGCTCGAATTATAAATTTACTTGACTTTTCCCTATCATTTAGTTGTTCAAAGTGAATAGTTATTCCTAGTTTCTAATCGCCATTCTCATAACTTTGAGGTTGTTTTAATTGACTTAAAAACTAGTCAAATCAGTTTAAATTATTCTTACTTTTTGGCTTCTTTTGATCTTTGGCAGAATTAAATGTATGTATTTTTAAGAGGATTTTTTAGAAATGACTATTGTTTAGTGGCTATTAACTTGCTATAGCTATCATTTACCTAATTACTTTCTATAGCTATGTTTTCACTTGTTATAGAGTTTATTCGATGTATTCAAGCTATTGTATTCATGAATACAGTAGCAAAACTCTTCGAAAAACAAGGAAGTTCAGCTAAACATAGACTGTATTCATATGTATTTGCGAGCTGTATTCGTGCATACAATAATGGAAATCTGGGAATAATAAGGTCTTCAGCTGTTTAAAAATGGTAAGTGAATCAACTGACTACGTGAGTACGCCAGGAGGCCATCAATAAATACAATAACATAGGGGTGCTAATACAGATGGATTACACCGTTAATAAAATACATGAACGTTGCTGGGGCATTGGTCAGCTCAAAAGACATCACCCAGAACTCAGGACACAATAGGAGAATCCACTTCACCCCACAACTAAACTACAGGAGAGGTCCTTCAATACATTCACAACTCGAGGCCATATTCAACTCAAGACGAAAGTCAAATACTCAATGGTTCTTGCTACATCTCCCGCCAATTCATTTTGTCACAATCAAAAAACTCGTACACATCTAACCCTCAGATCACACTCACCATGTAGTCAACTAGTCACAAAGTCCCATCAGTAAGGACACAACGTGCATATAAGTCCCCCTAATACATGTGCTCACACAAATGAAATATCATCACTCCAGCCACAGACAAAATCTGGGCTCAAGTCCTCCGACTGGCCCATTATTAACATGCTAAGAATCACATCTCATCCATGGAAGTCACAAGCCACTGATGCACAACTTATACCAAGCGCTCACGTGCGCATTCAAGTACATGAAAGGAATTCAAAGAGTTACGCTTCTGGTTGAATAAAATGGATTCGCACGACAAGAATTCAAGAATGTGGGATGTTTCCTAAGGGTTCTGCATCCTCTTGAAGAAAACTACATACGTCTCTGTACCGATCCGCCAGACTCTACTAAATCTGCTCATGACTGGTGAGACCTATTCAACCTAGGACTATGATACTAACTTGTCACTACCAATTTTCGGAGTCGTGATGGAGCATGTCGTGGAACCAATCAAGCCAACCATTTATCTAAGCTAAATTCAATTACCAGAAAAATATCATTTTAAACCAGCCTACGGATAATAATAATAATAAATCTGAAGTTTGAAACAATATTTGAAAACCACAATCTAAGTTCTACAACCCCGGATCCAGTGTCACTCAGTCATGAGCTGCTATAACATATAGTAAAGAAAAAGAGGAGTGGACAACATAGTCTCAAAATAAATAATGATAGGTAGAGTAAGAAAGAGATGACGAGATCACGGTCACCAGCTGCTACCTCGACAACTCTGATGGAAACTCTGACAGCTACTCAATGACCAGAGTCGGGTCCCGATGTACCTAGATCTGCACAAAAGGTGTAGGGGGTAACGTTAGTACACCAACTCAGTAAGTAACAAATCCAACCTATGGGCTAAGACGTAGTGACATACTAAACCTCCGGTATTTATAAACAACAGTGTATGAATTGGGCATGATAGTAATATAACTGATGATAAACAAAATGCACCAAATATATCTATACGATCTACATGCCAACATATGATCACAAGAAATCAGGAATGGTATGACCACCGTATCCCAACTCTCACAAGGAAGTCCACTCAGTACTGGAATTGGCCCTCAGGCCTAGGGAAAGTCCATCCCAGATTATACATAAACACAAGTGACGTAGTCACTCAGTACTGAGTAAAAAGTCCAGTCCAACCCCACGGAGAAGATCCATCTCCGGAACATATCACTCGGACAAGATCCATGTCCAGGGACGATCCAACCCTCAATATATCAATAACTTCAGACAAAATCCATGTCCAGGGAAGGTCCATCCCTCAATATCTGTGCGTTCACTTGGGTTTTAAAGACTCCGGAGGGGCTCCTATAAGCCCAAGTGCTATATCAAGCCAACGAAAGCATGATTCGAGGATCGCTGCGGTGCGTAGTCCGATCTCATAACTATCTCAAGGTCTTGTTCTTGGCCTCACTCATTCAATATTTTCCAGTGTCACTCTCAAGCCTCACGGGTATAAAAACCAGCCCAAAACAATGATAACATGTAAGTAAACTAAAATATACTGAGATTGCGGCATGAAACATATGCTATAACAGGAATCGGTACATGAAAGCAAATAGTCACAAATAGAGACAGCAATAACTAACCACTCGGGTCTGAACATATTGGGCGTGAAACCTTAGAAATTATATTTGACATGATTTCTAATATGTTCAAAGTAATTACAACCTTCATAGTACAAGGATCGGCCCGAAATAATCATTAGGTAGTGTTATGGGATGATCCAGGACACAAACATTCGGTGTACGCCCGCACACCCGTCACTTGATATGTGCGTCACCTTAATTAACATCAAATATCAGGTATTTTGGGGTTTTGAACCCTCAGTTCCAAGTTTGGAAACGTTACTTACCTCAAAACTGGCTAAAATTCTACTCAGTAGTGCCCTTGACTCTAAATTTGGCCTCCGAGAGCTCCAAATCTACCAAGAATCAAATTTATACCACGATAATATGCCAAGGAATTAAATCCAATCGAAATTTATCAAAAATACTAAAAATCCCGAAATTGGTCAGACCCGACCCCCGGGCCCACGTCTCGAAACTCGATAAAATTTACACCATAATGATCATAATCCTCACACGAGTCTATACATATCAAGAACACTGAAATCATAGTCCAAATGACCCCTCAAATCCCCATTAGAAGGTCTCTTAATCTCAAGCCCTAATTACCCATTTTTACACTGATTTTCCCAAAATTATCACCACTAATTAGGTCTTTAATCACATATAACCGAGTTATGAAGTCATTAATCTTACCTCCAAGTGATTCCTTTTTGGTTTCCTCAAAAATCCCTCTCAAAAGCTTCAACCCCGTTAAAAATGGTGGAAAAGTGAAGAAGGGTCGCGGATTGGCTTTTTATATACTGCCCAGATATTACTCTCTGCGATCGCGGCACTAGGCACGCGATCGCGAAGAACAAAACAGCTGCCCCATAAATTAACACTATGCAGTCGCAACATTAGCCACGCGATCGGGATTCAACCTGGACCAAACTCACGCGATCGTGATACACAATCAGCCACCTCCCTCACGCGCCCATTTACTCTACGCGATCGCATCAGGGACCACGTGACCGCACTGATCAAGCCTGCTCACCTTACGCGATTGCACTCATACCTCTGCGATCGAAATTCACAAATTCCGCCTGGCCTCAACTTACTCTATGCGATCACGGACGAATTCACTTGATCGCAGTGAACAAATCACTGCTGCTAAAACACCAGAAAAAAACCAACAATGTCTCAAAGAACAAAGTTGCTCATTTGAGCATCCGAAATACATCTGAGGCCCCTAGGACCTCAACCAAACCTACCAACACATCCCATAACATCATTCAAACTTAGTCGATCCCTCGAAACACCAAAAACACCGAAATCACATCAAATTCAAGCCTATGAACTTTGAAATTTCTAGAATTCACCAAAGACGACGAAACTATCCAAAACACATCTGATTGACCTAAACGTTTGCACAACCTCCGAAATGACACTACGAACCTGCCCCAACTTCCGGAATTTCATTCCGACCCTGATAGCCTATTTTCCACTGCCGACCAGAATTTGCCAAAAATTAACTTTCACCAATTGAAGCCTAATTCTACACTGGACATCAAAAATACATTCCAAACACAGTCCTAAGTCCCAAATCACCCATCGAAGCTATCCGAGCCATAAATTTCACATTTTGAGGTCGTTTACCAGTAAGTCAACTCCCAGTTGAGTTTTCCACTATAAGGTTACTTTTAGAGACTAAGTGTCTCAATTCTCACTTCAACGATTCTATACCCTAGCCTACCAACTCCAACACGTCATAAATAACTAAACAATGCATAACAAGGCCGAAACATGAATAACGGTACAAATTCTACGGAACGACTGATCGGGTCGTTACAAGGGGACACCGACCATGTGAGTCGCGATAGAGAAGCGTTTATATAGTTTCTTCGAGTTCCACCTGGATCAAAGCATGTATATGTGGGAAATAATGCAAAACTTGAAGTCAAAGGGATAGGCATTTGCTGAATGGACATGTGTGGTGGCCGATCTTTTATGTTGCATGGAGTATGTTAAAATGTGCGTGGAGTGTGTTAAAATATGACCCTTGTGTGTTAGATTCATGCGCTTTGGGTATGTGATGTGTGGGGAGTTCCTGGTTTGCATTGGGGGTGATACCCATGGATCTAGCAGGGCGGTTTCCTTGTTTGATGTCATTTACCCAGTTTGAGTTCATTTGGGATGTCGCCTATTTGTGCATGGACTGCACGGGTTGTGGATTTTATCTGCATGGATATGTCATGTCACTATAGCGGTTGTGGTGGATGAGATGAGATCATCAGACCTAGAAGGGGTGCTATCGGATCTGGTTGCAGCATATGCGGGGGGATATTGATGATAATCGGCATAGAAATTTTGCTATATCTCTTGTCGAAGAGGGGGAGTTCCATCACTTGATGATTCGACGAATGGTTGTGGAGTTGTGCGTATTTCTTCTTCATTGGCAGTATTTGAAGGTATTATAACGGGTTTCGGCTTGATAACAGGTTAAATACCGGCATTGGGTGGTTTGGGCATCTGCGATGATTTAAACTTATCATTATGAGTGATTGAGATAAGTGGGATATCATGTGGTTTCGTCTTAAGCTAAGACTCTAGTTGGATACAGCTTGTTCATACATATACAGTGTGTGGATGCGTGATTCTGATCTTGTAGGTAAGTTCAGATGTGAAAATTTTGGATTCTAAGATTATGGGCCAGGTTGGATGGAGAGAAATTCGAATGTAATGCGTTATCAGATCTATGCGGGACAAGGTGACGTGGGATCACCCCGGGTATGCGCATGGTAAGGTTATTTGGCGATTTGATGGATTTTGGAACAACTCTTGGCACGTTCGAGGACGAACGTTTGTTTAAGAGGGGGAGAATGTAATGACTCGATCGGTCGTTCCGAGAGTTTAGCCTCGTTTTTCCCCCATTTATGCTTCATTATTGTGGTTGTGTTCTATTATGTGGTGTTGGGTCGGTTGAGTCGGGTTCGGAGTGATTTTGGGAAAGAATGCGACATTTAGTCTCACAAGTTTGGTTATTTAGTGAAAAAAGTCAACCGAAAGTTGACTTATACGTATATGATCTCGGAATGTGGTTCTTGTGATTCGGATAGTTTACTTAGGTGATTTGGTACTTAGGAGTGTGTTCGAAATGTTATTCGAAGTTCCGTGGTAAAATTAGGCTTGAATTGGCGAAATAGGATTTTTGGTGATTTCTAGTCGGCAGTGATTAAGTAGCTATCGGAGTCGGAATGCAATTCCAGAAGTTGGAGCAGGTTCGTAGTGTCATTTGGGATGTGTGTGCAATATTTAAGGTCAATCGGACGTGGTTGGCGAATTTCGAAAGTTTAGAAATCCTTAGGCTTGAATTGTAACGACCCGACCGATCGTTTTAAGAATTTAAGCTCCGTTCGGCGGCGTAAGGTTTTGAACAGCTTTACATTGTGTATACGACCTGCGTGCATGGGTCAATTTAGTTACCGGATAATCCGGAGTCGAATTGGGAGAAAAATTTCAAATTTTGAAGCTTTAGTGATCGAAGTTGATCGGAGGTTTGACTTTTGTTTAACAGCCTCGGAATGAGTTTTGGGTGATGTCAACAGCTTCGTACGATGATTTTTGACTTAGTCGCGCGTCCGGAATTGGTTTTGGAGGTCCGTAGAGTAATTTGAGGTAATTTTGGCGAAAGTTAGAATTTCGGCAATTTCGATCGATAGGTGAAATTTTGATATCGGGATCGGAATGGAATTCCGGAAATGGCTGTAGGTCTTTTGTGTTATATGTGACTTGTCTGCAAAATTTCACGCCATTCCGGGTTTATTTGATAGGTTTTGGCACGAGTTTTGATATTTGATGTTTTAAAAATTCAAAAGTTTGATTTTTGGTTTGATTCGTCGTTTTGGTGTTGTTTTATGTGTTTTGAAACCTCGAGTGAGTCCGTGTTAGGTTATATGACTTGTTTGAGTGGTTAGACGGGATCCCGGGATCCCAAGTGTAATTCTGATAGGCTTCGCGTCATTTTTCTCCTATTTGTCACTGATGTTACCTGTCAGCTGATTTCTTTCTCCGCGTTCACGTCCTCTCGAACGCGTTCGCGATGAGTTATGGTGGAGGTGCTTCGCGTTCGCGAAGGCTCTTTTCTGGGCATCCCAATTTCCCCTTCTTCGCGTTCACATACCCCTCCAGCGTTCACATAAGCCCTGCTCTCTTGTTCATCGCGTTCGCACTCATCATGTAGCGTTCGCGAAGGGGTCTATTTCCTGGGCAGCCTTAGCTTCTTCTACGCGTTCGCATCTCTTCCTACGCGTTCGCGTAGGTCCCTGCTCCTCTTCTCCGCGCTCGCGTACACAGTGTCGCGTTCTCAATGAACAACTGGGCAGACTCACCTTCCCTTCTTCGCGAACGCATCCCTTTCTCCGCGTTCG
>ML295531.1:712-18499 GCA_005239495.1 Nicotiana undulata | reverse complement strand
CAAGAAAAAATGTGCTAATTAAGTTGATCTCATTTTTGTTTAATTATGTACTAATTACGAATAGAATAGTTAATTTAACACTTCTACTTAAATCCACAATTTGTTGGGATAAAAATAATTAATTTGAGTAATTAGTTATCGAAACTACATTACATCAACTAATCGTCATTCGTTCGTTATTCAATTAATTACAAAATGATAGATTCGCGATTTCATGATGAATTTCTAATAATTTAAGAAGACGAATTATGGATATGCAAACGCAAATAGTTCGCGGTTAATCGATGCAGATAATTCACAATTAATCAATAAAAATCAACAAAAATTCATGAAATTAATTGATTTATTGGGATTTTTTATAGGAGGATATGGCGAGCAAAAATCACGCGCTCACAGAGAGTAGCATGAATTTTCACACAAATTGATCCTTGATTGGCTCATGCTCTGTGGTGTAAGTGGGGAGGATCCATCACATGAAGTGTCATCGTCTTCCTTCACAGAAGAGTGCTTGGATACGGAGAGGTAAAGCAGAGCAAGATTCTTCTTGATCTTTTCAGCAACATCGCTTCCTCCTTCCGGTGCGTTTGTGGAAGATCTTGCTCCTTTTGAGGATGAAGATCTGAAAACAGGGGTAGATGGGGACAACACTTGGGGTGGTTGTTGTCCTAACGAGATTGTTTTTCTCCTCGTAACTGGTCCAAAGCTTCCAAATGTAACTTCGAGTATGTTTTCCACATAAGCATAGAACCTGGAATTAGCAGCCTTGGCGGAAGATGAACTGGAGTTGATTTTCTTGGAAGCCATTCCGTTGTTCTTGAACTTTGGTGATTGAAAACTTGAGATGAGAGGTAGAGATTGTCCCACTGGGCGTGCCAGAATTTGTAGACAATAAATTGCGTCGAGAAAATAAAACCAGGATCGTAAAATATCGCAACAATCATAGTATTTTATTTCGAATATTTGAGTGTTCAATCTTTATGAATCCTCTGGTTCTTCTATTCAACGGTAAATAAAAGAGCTTTTGAGTTTAATCTTGAATGTTATTTTATTTAATCCAAGTGCTTGAGGCTTGATCTTGACGTACTTTTAATCCAAGGGCTTGCAGCTTGTTCTTGAATCTTCGTCTTGATCTTTTAATCCTTAGAACACTTGAATGCTTGTAGCTTTTAGAGAAATCTGCATCGTTTGATCCACGAGCTCCCTCTTGCTACTTGTTATAACTTCTGGTCTCTTTTCTGGGTTATGAAGACCCCTATTTATAGTTGTGGAAGGGAGGAGTTGTGATAAGAACAAACTCTTTCCGACCAATCAAACTAAAGTGTGACATGACCGTATTTGATTGGCCAGAACATATCACTTGCACACATGATTTCATTGGCCTTTTAATGTGACTTGGCATGCCTTGTCATTTTTGACATGTGGCATGATCCTATTGGCTATTTTGTTTGACTTGGCATGCCACGTCATTTAACACGTGGCACTAGGCCTCTAGGAAGATGGCATATTGGGCCTAATGAAGTGGGCTCATCATTTGTAGTCCAACTAAATGGACCAACCCAATAGATTAAAATTTATTTATTTAATCCATATATGTTGGACTTATATAAATAATTCAATTATATTAGCCTGTAGTATTTATTTGAACAAATAAATCTTGAATTTAAAATATAATCCAAATTATTTTATGAATTTAATTTAATAAAATTTATATGCCTACATTGTTTATCACAAACAAGGAGATTGCCTATAGTCTTATTTTTATATACGCTTAATACCAATTTTACTTTTTTACAATGGATTTTGAACTTTCCTTAAGGAAGAATAAATAAAGTATATATTTTATTATAATACTCATAATAATGATAGCGTTTCAAAAAGTCATAAGAAATGATTTGGATAATTAGTGGCGAATTCAGAATTTTTAAATTATGGGTGCTTAATTATTTTTTATCTGCAAATTATTATTGAGACTGGGTGCCCGGTGCTCAAGTAATATATTTGTGTGAATTATTAATTATTTTATATAAATAATAGTGTGTGATTCCCAAAGTAATGGGTGCTTAAGCAACCAAAATCTATATATGCATCCGCCATTGTAAATAATGAATAGTTAATGATAAAGTTAAAACAAGATAAGAATTCTATTTTTCTCTTAATTTATTAAAATGGACAAGTGAAGATAAAAATATAATTTTAGCAAGGGACAACTAAAATATACGAGGATTAGAGATATGGGTTTGACGAGTTATCGCATTTTGCCAGCGAATATCCACAGTGTACAGAATATGTAGTAATGATTGTTAGATTTTTCCCTTAACCCTTTATAATAACTTTTTTGAGTACTTTTCGATTATTTTTTTATTGTGTGGTGACAAAAAATTTATTATCGGTGAACTGAGGTGGATCCAGGATTTTAAGATTAAGGATTCAGAATTCTAATTATTTTAAATTATTGGGTTCTAAATCAATTATTACTACATATTCAATGAATTCAGAATAAAGCAATGAACTTACCTATCCACCTTCTTGAGAGGAAGAAAAGGTACAGAGGGGTATAAATATGATACATACACTATTAAATATATATTTTGTGGAGTATATTTTCAATGTAACACTATCAAATCAATTGTATTTTGAGTTATGAGTGTCAATGGATATTTAAAAATCGACTAAACCGATCGAACCGTACCGTACCGAACTGATTTTCAGGTTTCTTTTAATCAAACCGCAGGTTTTAATATAAATATATAACCGTACCGATAATTAGGGTAGATTTTTTATTTTATGAAAATAAACCTAAGAAATACCGAACCGTACCAAATAAATTTAGATGTGAAAAATATATTTATATATTACATTTAAAAATAACAAAGCATTAAATTCTTCCTTAGGCCGTGGAATTATGACAACGTTTACAAGCCAACAAGTAAACTCAAAACCCTAATTCTCAAACCTATTATGCTATTCATATTGAAATTAAATTATTTCCGACATATTCACAAGCAAGACACAAGGTATTCTAGCAATTATGAGTAGCAAACTACAATGTGTAGTTTGTATTGAATATGTTTCCTTTCGTATGATTTGGATTTATCTTTTTGAATATTTAATCTTCTATAGACTTTATTCGTGAGTCCCGGCTTGGTTCATATCTTTCCAGTCGTGTAATTTATATTTTCTTTGTCTTTGCTTAATTTATTTTACACTGCTATAGAATAATTGATGGATCTATACTCTGGCTATCTTTCATGTTTTCTTAATTCATCACCCTTCAAACAGTAAAAATGTCCAGAGAGTTTTGTGAAGTCCTATAAAAGTACGCAGGTTATTGCATTATACTTCAATTAGTGACTTTTACATGACACCAAAAAAATAATCGAAAATTAACTGAACTGAACCGTACCGATACCGAATAGAAACCGACATGATTAGGAAGTTTCGGAAAGTCTAATTTTGGTTATACATAGTAGAATAACCGAAAAAATGGTATGGTACAAATGTTATAAAATAACCGGTTGAACCGAACCATTGACACCCCTACTTTGAGTAATCTATCTTTTATCAAGATATATTGATAATAATTGAATCAAATACTGATAAAATAATTTAATTACTCAATTAAAAACAGATTATTTTTAACATGAAATAAATTCTTGTACTAGCCAAAGAAAACCACCTTAAACTAGAATATAAAAAGCAAAGAATTAGATTATTATAACAGCAAAGAACTAGACAAAAAATACAATTAACTAATATGTACCATAAAATTTTAGAAATTATATATATATATATATAGGGGTAATTATAAATTTAAATAGCTACTTCTTTAATCGGTTTGATTCGTTTTTTTCGGTTAATTTTTTGATTAAAATCGAAATCAAACTAAATTTGATTGGTTTTAAAAATTCAAAATCAAAACCAAATCAAACCTAAAAGTATCGATTTTTTGATCAGTTCAATTCGATTTTCGGTGTGGTTCGGCTTTTCGGATTTGTATGAATACCCATCCTCCATCCCTATTGGCTACCCTCTATCAACCCAACCAAAAACAATGTGAATAGTGAACTCCATCATGCTTTTCTGTTAGAAGTAAAGACAAATTTCTGTGTACCTTTGAGTAAAAAGATTTGCTCATGTTTTATCTGTTTTTATTACACTATTAGGAATAGTAGAACGGTTTATCTTAAACAGGACTGTGACAAGCTGCACCTCTTTGAAAAATTCAAGATCAGCAATAAATTCCACGTCTAATTCTTTAAGGTGAAATACAAATTGATTAATAGGTTGAAACTAATTATATTTAATAGTCGAAAAGTGTATAAAATATACAATATTTTTGGATATAACATATATATATATATATATCGATTATTGTTTTTGAAAACGGCTAAGTATATACATTTATCAATTCTTATTTATTTGTTTGGTTATATAGTTAAACCATACCGGCAAACTCAACATATAATAGGCCTTTGGATAATATTTGGTTGAATTTCAAAAGAAGAGTATTTGCATTTGAAGAAATTTTCCAAAGGATTCATAAATTTGTAAGATAAAAAGAGGTCTCACCCCATTAGTGTTATTTGTGTAAAACACACCATAAAACTTTCGATAATACTAAATTAATTGATTTGTTTCAGGAAATACCAACCTTTATATGTTATTTTTCTTGTTTAGCAAGTTAATTTAAGGGAAAGCTAGGCCATTCTAGAAAATAATAGCCGGTAAAATATATATTTAATTTTTATCAAAGTATAATATATATATATATATATATATTATACTTTGATAAAAATTAAATATATATTTTACCGGCTATTATTTTCTAGAATGGCCTAGCTTTCCCTTAAATTAACTTGCTAAACAAGAAAAATAACATATAAAGGTTGGTATTTCCTGAAACAAATCAATTAATTTAGTATTATCGAAAGTNATATATATATATATATATATATATATATATATATATATTTATACATAATCAATGTATATTTTTTATATATTTAACTAGCAAATGTAATATTTTAATTGACCGACCAAATTTATAACTTGCCTTAATTTTAACAGTGGATTATACTACAACTTTTGTTTTCCATTATTACTATCTCGGTTCTCATTTAGTTATTCGATTCGGTTTTATTGCATCTACTTATATTATAGTCAAAGTTTTAGAATACACTAATGAAAATTGGCGAGACATTGAATAGTTCACAAACACCAACGCTAATACTTAATATTCTTGTTTTAGATATTCTACTCGTATATTATAGTTCCAATGTATTTTTCATTATTACTGTCTATATCTTAACCATTTCATGAGTTAAATGATTAGCAACTTCTTTCTATATATGTTATTATTACAAAGAAAAATAGATTATGGTAAAGTTGTTTCAGTGATTTGAACATTAAGCTAAACTTAACTCTAATGAGAATTGTCCACTACTAGATAAAATAAGAATCTCATCTCACAAATCACAATCAATGTTAGACAAACTCAACGTCTCACACGCCCAAACTTGCTAACTGAAGCGACAAAATTTCATCCCACAACAGGTGTCAGGTGACCGGGAGGTCATGAGTTCAAGCAGTGAAAATAGCCTCTTGTATAAATGTGGGATAAGACTGCATATAATAGGCTCTTTAATCTGACCTTCCCCGGAGCCCGTGCTATATTGGCAGTGGCGGATGCACATAGAGTGTTATGGGTGCTTGAGCACCCATTATTTTTAACCGGGTTTAGTAAATTTGCATAGACAATTACAAAAATAATTAGATAAATATAGAGTGAACACCCATAACTAAACTCCCTTTTGCTCTTCTTTCGATTTTTTTATCGGCGAGCACCCATCACTTTAAAATTCTAGATCCGCCACTGTGTATTGGTAAAAATAGGCTTCACACGTGTACTAATTATGATGACAAAGCAATCCAGGTGGAGCAATGAAAACATAACAACTGGACGAGACTCTACGAAGAGGTACGAGATAAAAAGGAACGGAACGGAATACCCACGAGGTAATTAGATACGGGAATCTCAATCTAATTGAGAAGATGAAGAGACACAGTCAGAATGAATCAGGGCAGAATAAAGGGCAGATTTGGAGATCTTCAATCAATGAGCCAAATGTTACATAATCTTCACGCAACAGTTACGATTAACCATTGTAACGTTACATTAATGACATTATTAGTCATCAATGCTCAATCATTAAGAAGAGTAGACGTTATATTAAGAAATTCTCTATAAAAGGGAGTAAAATATAACTTGTAAAGACACGTTCGAACCACTATTGAAATATATTTACTTTTTACGCATTCTCACTGCTTTCTACTTGCAAGTTTAATTATAATTACCATATTTTCTTGGTTATCAGAAGCCCGAGTACTTCTTAAAATAACTTTGGCAGAGAATCTAATTCTTTGGTTAAACAAATTGGTTCCGCTCCCGGGAATCTGATAATCTTTCTTTTTTCTCAAACAACTTTTTGTGAATCATGTGGAATGACAATGACAACAACCAACAGACAACTGGAACTCCAGTTCCTTCACCTCAAGGATCCCCATGGGGTTCAAGGGGTCAATCCCCAGGGAGGTCTATGACTCAAAACAATGATCACAATGAAAATGAACAAACAGGAGAACAAGACCTTATAAAACAAATGGTTGGTGAATATGTGAATGAAGCCTTACAAGTTTTCATAAGGGGGCTACCAGCTGTATCACCTACGCCTCCTCCTAACAACACCGCAACTGTGGAAAATCCACAATCCAGATTAACGAACTCAGGAAGTAGAGGCACTCCGAATGAGTCTCTCGAAGCAAGACCAGGTATGTCCAATAATTCAGATTTACAATCTTTATTACTAACCTTGCAGAAACAGGTGAAGGAACAAAACGATCGAATCGAGAAAATATCCGGAGTACCACCTGTCATCAAGGGTATCGACGTTGATAGATATTCTCAACAACCTTGGAAGCCAAGTGCAACGCCCTTGCCTATTCTCAAGAAATTCAAAATGCATGATATTCCCAAGTACGACGGGATAACCAATCCCGTGATCATGTCACTGCTTTTACTACAGGAGTAAAAGGCAACGACTTGACTAAAAACGAAATTGAATCAGTACTAGTCAAGAAGTTCGGAGAGACACTCACTAAAGGATCGTTAACATGGTATTTTCTTTTGCCCGAAAATTCTATTGACTCTTTTGCGGAGCTTGAAGATTCTTTCATAAAAGCACATTCCGGTGCACAAAAAGTCGAAAAAAGAATGGAGACATATTCAAAATTAAACAAGGAGACACAGAGTTGCTTCGTGAGTTTGTGGGCAGGTTTCAACGAAAAAGAATGCTGCTACCAAGAGTGCCTGACAATTGGGAAGCAATGGCATTTGCAAGTAATTTAAATGATAGAAGCTCAGAAGCCACAAGAAGACTCAAAGACATCTTGAGAGAGTTCCCAGCCACAACATGGAACGATGTCTATAACAAGTACAACACCAAGTTACGAATAGAAGAAGATACCATTGCTCAATCAAAAGCATAAGACATGACTAGTTTTAGACGCTCTGAACCAGAAAGGAGAACTGGTAAAAACAGGTACAATCCATATATGGGACCTTCAGGATGAGAAACTTGTTCCAAATTTGAAAATACACGGTTAGAATACAGAATGTCAAATAGAGATACGAGCTCATCTTCATCAAGATCCAGAAAGGATCGAGATGAACGGAATAGAGGTAACGCAAGAATCAGAGACTACAACTTCAATGTAAGTACTTCTGATTTAATTACAGTATTAAGAAACATGGGTGATAAAGTTCGATGGCCCATAGAAATGAGATCGAATCCAGATTTCTGGTGCAAAATTCCATAACGATCATAGACACAGAACGACAGATTGCAGGTTATTGCAAGGTGAGGTAGAATAATTGTTAAAACAAGTCTATCTAACAGAGTTGTTTAGTGAAAAAGGTAAACATGCATATATGAAGAACATGCAAGAGCCCCCAAAGCCACCATTTCCAAAGAGAACAGTAAATGTGATACACGGAGGAGAAGAGGTGAGCGATGTAGTTTGCAAAAGAACAACCAAGTTCACAATTACACACGGGAAACGGATTTGTGAAACCGTGGAAGCAGATAAAATATCATTTGACGACGCAGATGCCAACGGATTATTGCTTCTGCACAACGACGCACTAGTAATATATCTACTTATACATGACACTAACGTGAAAAGAGTTTTGATTGATCCAGGTAGCTCAATCAATATCATTTTGTTGAGAGTTGTGGAAGAGATGCCAACGAAGGATCATGTAATTCCAAAAGCGCGAGCCTTATCTGGGTTCGACAACTCTACAGTCATAACAAAAGGAGAAATTGAGCTTAGTACCTATGCAGAAGGAGTTATCAAAAATACAAAATTCCCAGTCATTGATACTGATATGGCTTACAACGTAATCATGGGGAGACCATGGATCCATGATATGGAAGCAGTATCATCTACTTTACATCAGGTAATTAAATTCCCTTCCAAATGGAGAATTCAACATGTTCGAGGCGATCAACAGACCTCAAGGAACATAAATTCAGTAGTACACTCCAATAAAAAAAAGGTAGCGGAAGAATCAATAGATAAGGAAACCACTCAAACAGATACGGAAGAAAATAATAAAGATAAGGTGAACCAAATCACCATAGAGGTTACATCAAAACATACGAACATGGATTCCAGACCTGATGTCATTCAGGAACCAGAAGAGGACGAGCATATCACAACAACTACCGAGGAGCTCGAAGCTGTTACACTGTTCGAGCAGGAGCCTGAGCAAAAAGTTCATATAGGCACAAGGCTAAGCCCCGCAAGAAGAGGTAATTTAATTGAATATTTAAAAGCTAACGCTGATTATTTCGCTTGGTCCCATTCAGATATGACAAGTATACCTCCAGAAGTGATGGTTCATAAACTAAATGAAGATCCATCCTTCATGCATGTCAAGCCAAAGAAAAGAAAGCAAGGACCATTCAAGAAGCAAGTGATCGATGAAGAGGTACAGAAACTCTTGAAAATTGGTTCAATACATGAGGTAAAATATCCTAATTGGTTAGCTAATGTCGTAGTGGTACCCAAAAAGAATGGTAAATGGAGAGTATGTGTAGATTACACAGATTTGAATAAAGCATGCCCTAAAGACTTATTTCCATTACCGCACACAGATCAAATGATTGATGCCACTGCAGGTCATGGATTGTTAAGCTTTCTAGATGCCTACTATGGTTATAGTCAGATTAAAATGGATCCCTCAGATGAGGAAAAAACTTCCTTTATTACAAACAGGGGGACTTATTGTTACAAAGTCATGCCTTTTGGCCTGAAAAATATTGGAGTCACGTATCAAAGACTAGTGACCAAGATGTTCCAGTAACATCTGGGGAAAATAATAGAACTATACATTGATGGCATGTTGGTGAAATCAACACAAGCAGAAGATCATTTCCAGCATCTTTCAATTACCTTCGAAATCTTACGCAGGTATAACATGAAATTAAATCCAGAAAAATGTGCCTTTGGCGTCGAATCAGGTAAGTTTTTGGGTTTCCTTGTATCAAATAGAGGTATTGAAGTAAATCCTACTCAAATTAAAGCTGTTGAAGAAATACCTGATATATTTACGAGCAAAAAAGAAGTTCAAAGACTAACAGGTAGGATTGTAGCCTTAGGAAGATTCATCTCCAGGTCTTCGGAGAAGAGTTTTAAATTATTTTCAGTTCTAAAAAAACAGAATCAATTTGAATGGACTGAAGAATGCCAACATGCTCTCAAAGATCTGAAGGCCTATCTTTCAAATCACCCGCTGCTGTCTAAACCAAAGGAGGGGGAAAGGCTATATGTCTATCTTGCCGTTGCAGAAATTGTCGTAAGTGCAGTATTGTTAAGAGAAGACAAAGGTAAACAATCTCCAATTTATTATGTAAGCAAATATTTATTAGATGCTGAAACTAGATATCCACATTCAGAAAAATTAGCTTTAGCTCTAATCATGGCAACTAGAAAGTTAAGACCATACTTTCAGTGTCACCCAACTACTGTTGTAACCTCATATCCACTGAGAAATATTTTGCATAAACAAGAGTTATCAGGTAGATTAGCTAAGTGGGAAATAGAATTAAGCGAATATGCCATAATATATCAGCCTAGGACTGCAATAAAGTCTCAAATTTTAGCTGATTTCGTCGCTGATTTTAATACTAGCATAATCGCTGAAGTGGAAAAAGAGTTACAAATCTTCAGCGGGGCTAATCCAGGAATATGGACCCTATTTACTGACCGCTCTTCTAATGTAAAAAGAGCCGGTTTGGGAATCGTTCTAATATCACCTACAGGTGAAAATATAAGACATGCTATTAAATGTTATCCCATAACTAGCAATGAAGCAAAGTACAAAGTTGTCATTGCAGGGCTTGAACTAGCACGAGAACTCTCAATTGAGCAGATCGTGATCAAAAGTGACTCTCAACTAGTGGTAAACTAGATGCAAGGGACTTATACTGCTAGAGAGGCTCAGATGCAACAATATATGGAAAAGGCACGAGACCTAATAAGACAATTCCAGTCATGGAAGGTTATGCAAATACCCATGGAGGAAAACGTAGAAGTAGATGCGTTGGCTAACCTCGCAGCAGTTACCGACGTAACAAATAAAGACAATGCTATTTTGATACACTTATTTCATTCAGGTATCGACCAGGACAAAAATGAGGTAACATTTAACAATTTAACCTGGCATTGGAGAAAAGAAATTGTAAACTTTTTGCAGAATGGTACCGTGCCTGAAGATAAAAAATAAGCTCAAGCACTTCGCCGGAAAGCTGCACGGTACTGCCTAGTTTGTGATACTTTATACCGCAAAATGTTTGGAGGTCCCCTAGCGAGGTTCCTTGGACCCAATCAAACAAAGTACGTGATGAAAAAAGTACACGAAGGACAATGCGGAAACCACGCGAAAGCAAGATCCTTAGTCAAAACCCTGATTAGAGTAGGGTACTATTGGCCTAAAATGGAAGAAGACGCTGAGAATTTCGTAGCTAGATGCGAAAAATGTCAACGATATGCTAACAATATGCATCGACCAACAGAATTACTCCATCCAGTGGTGTCACCGTGTCCATTAATGAAATGGGGAATGGATATAGTGGGACCTCTTCCCCCAGCCAAAGGAAAGGTACGGTTCTTACTCGTATTAAGAGAGTATTTCACAAAATGTGTGGAGGCAGACACTCTTAAACAGGTGCGAGAAAAAGAAGTGAAAAGCTTTATATGGAGACACATAATATGCCTCTTTGGTATACCAAAGGATATCGTATGTGACAATGGCCCACAATTTATAGGCTCACAAATCACAGAATTCTTCGAAAGCTCGCAAATCAAATGAATCACTTCATCACCATATCACCCCGTTGCTAGTGGGCAAGCCGAGTCGACGAACAAAATCATTGTCAACAATTTAAAGAAACGGTTGGAAAAAGCCAAGGGAAATTGTCCAGAAGAGTTACCGGCAATATTATGGGCTTACAGAACTACTGCAAAAAAAGCCACGGGAGAAACTTCATTCGCGCTTGTTTATGGTTCAGAAGCTTTAATACCGGTGGAAATCGGTGAACCAAGCACGAGATTCACAACAACAACAGGAGAAACAAACAACGACGAGTTGAGAACAAATCTGGATTTGCTCGAGCAGAGAAGAGAAGTTGCATTAATACGTATGGAAACTCAAAAATAAATTACAGAGCGATATTACAACGGAAAAGCTCACCTCAGACACTTCAAAATGCGGACTTCGTTCTTACAAAAATCTTCCAATCAACAAAGGAAGCCGGTGCAGGAAAGCTAAATCCAAATTGGAAGGACCTTACAAAGTCCGTGACATTGCTGGAAAAGGCGCTTATGAGCTGGAGACTATGGACGACACAATTTTACAAACTAGTTGGAATGTTGTTCATTTGAAGAAGTATTACTTCTAAGTAAAAGGAATACCCCTAGTCAGGTATCATTACGTTCGATTTCATTTTTGTACAGTTAAAATTATACTAACCAAGATGATAGGCAAAAATCTAACCCATCACTAGATGATGATATTAGACCTACATAGACACGAGGAAGTAACTCAATTCCCGGTCTAGAGTTACAACTTTTTGATGGACGTTTTTAAGGGTTAAGCAGTCATCATCTAAACTATATACCTTCGAGTCCCGTATGTTTTTTCTTTTCAGGAAAAGGACCACAAGGAAGGAATAGTCAAGTGCTCGAGATTTTATTCTTCAAAGCCCAAACACTTTGGCGACTATACAGTATGGAAGGCAAAGAAGGAGCAAATCCTGAAGATCCATTTTCCCAACAAGTCAAGCGTTATGAGTAAAATCAAAGAGCCAACGACAAAAACACAAAGCCTGATTCAGAAACCTTCAAAAAACATATTCGTAAATGTAAATGAATGTTTAGGTTAAAGGCAGAATGTTAGTTACGCGTAAAAAATCATTACCCTTGTATTCATTCAAAAATTGTTGTAAATGAAAACCGTTACACCCTTGTATTTATTTAAAATTGTTGCAAAAGAAAACAATTACGGGTACAAATTCATACCCTCATATTTATACCAAATCTGTTGTAATAAAAACAGTTACAAAAGAGTTATAGACGATTCTCAAACACATGTAAAATGTTACGAAAGTTCAAAATAATACAAAGACTTTCTTCAAAATATTGTTCAGAAAAAACATGTGAAATTCCTATCTCTCTTTTGTACATTTACACCATTATGAAGTTGAGACGTCTTCTTCATTAAGTGTCGATCAAAAAAGGGCCCTCTTTTATAAATCGTGCCTGTTACGAAAAGGTACGATAAATCAAAGCATTTTTCAATGCAAAGTCAAAAACTAAAGGGTAAAACAAAAAACCTAAAAAGAAGCATGCAAAGACTTAAGAGTAAAACAAAAAATCAAGAAATCGAAAGTCATGCTGATATTAATATCAATTTAACGGCAAAAAACTAAGCATTAACTTAGTCTAAATCGGATTTGTTTGTACAAAAGTTGCTCCTAAGTTGTCAGTTGGGGACTTACAAGGACCAAACTTTACCCCCAATAGGACCAGGGGTAACCACTAATTGTTCCAAATAAAAAAAAAAATACCAAGTTCCATAAACTCTTTCACTAGATGGGGGAGGGGGGTTATCTTCGCTGGCAGGAGGAGCGACTTGATATGGCGAGGCTTGTGCAGCAGCTTAGTCGGGGACCTCAACTTCAGGTGATGAGAAGTCCTGACTCTGCCGAGACTTTTCAATCGTCTCTTTGGTTTTGGCAATTTCAGCTTCCACGTCAAAATTCTCTTGACCTATTTCCGTCAGTGTGCCAAGTTGGGCATTCAGATAAGCCCAACTAACATCGATAGCTGCTTTGTCTTCAAGATCCTCGTAGTATTTTTCCCATTGTTCAGCTTCGGCTCATAGCTCATCTCTCTCAGCCACGACATCATCATAAGAAGCCTGCAAAGGAGCAAGGGATCATTCCAAAAACTGGATCCTATCTGAAGATTTACGGAGGTCTTCTTGGATCTGGGTAAGCAATTGCACGAGTTCACCAGAGTAAGCCTCATTTTGATCCAACAAAGCCTTCAGGCTCCTAATCTCTTAGGTGGCGTGGGAAAGCTGCTCCGCAAAGGAAGACTCCAAGATGCTTTTATCCTTACCTTCCTCATTTGATGACGCCTTCTCTATGGCCAGTTCCGCTGCAATAACTTTTATCAACTGTTCCAAGGTAAATTTCTCCTCCTCCATTTCCTCCATATCAAGTTGTAGACTCTCGTACTGCTCCTTGTAATTGTCAGCCTCGGTATGGAAGTCATTTGCTTATTGCTCCATTTGAACGACTCTCTTCATCAATTCTGTGCCTATAAGATTGATCTACATAAAAGGATAAGTTAGATACGGTAAAAAAAAATATATGAAAAAGGAAAAAATTCTACCTTTACGGACGAGTGCACAATCTCGTTCATCCAAGTTAAGGAGCTGTGACTTTTCAGCTTAGACTTCTCAACCGAGCCTATCAAGGGCTTTAACCATACATCAGCCTAGCCCGACTTTTTCAAAAGGCTGCCTCCCGCAGGAACCTCTATCGTTACTTGCTTCATTTCCCCCTACTGGAAGACCCTACTTCAATAACATAAGGCACGAAAGTAGGGGCGGATGAATGAGCCACGGATGGAATAGGCTGAGGAGCAGAAACAACAACGAGAGCACTAAACGGAAGTTCCGCAGGAGCAGATGAAGGGAATATAGCAAGAGGTGCTTCATCAGAAATTGTACAGGAGAGGGAGTTGCATCTTCAGGAGCAAAAAGCTCTGATTCAAGTACGAGAGGATCGGAAATGGGAACAGACTCATCGTCAGAAACGACTCTCGTCCTTTACGACCTATGAACCAGCGAACCCTCCTCCTTTTCTTCTTCATCCTCCAAGGTCTGGGACCCACTTGCCTTCCTTTTCGACGAGGAGGATCCAACAATGATTTCCTGAGCCTTAGCCAGGGACAGTTTCAAAGCGGATACAACCGCAACAAAAATTCCACGAGCAGGAAACCCTAACAAATGAAGGGGATCAGATAAGCTCAAAAAGAAAAAGAGAAGAAGTAAAAAAAAACCTCACCATGGGTTTTCACCTTCCAACCAAACCTCGAAGAGAGGTACTTCCAGGAACGTTCTTCTAAAGGAGAGATCAACAATAATTTTTCTACCCAATCATAGAAACCGGAGACATTCTCGACGGTTTCCATGGTTGCTGCAAAAGAAAAGAAACAGTCACGGTACTGATAGTTTATCAAAAACAGAAAAAGGAGAGTGAGCAAAACTGTACTCACGTGCAAAGTTCCACTTCTCAGGGAAGGGGAGATTTTTTTCACCTACTAAACCTGCAGTAGGGACATCAACATACCGAGCATACCACCCTCTATACTTGTCATCATCCGGAATAACTAACCTTGTTTTACTCCTAGCCGCGAGAGTAAAAACTCCTTGGCGGAATAGCATCGGAGAATAAAGGTGAAAATGATGATGGAAAGTAAAGGGAATGGAAGCTAAATTGGCCAAATACCTAAGGCATGCAACTACCCTCCAAACAAGAGGACCGACTTGTCCCAAGCAAACATTGAAGAATCTACAGAATTCAATGATAACATGGTCGATGGGAGGCTTGAATCCTAGTGTGATGGATAAGTATATACATAAGAATATCTAGTTCTATAAGAGGTTATTCTTTGGTTATCATTAGGAGCTACAACTGGAAAATCAGACTTCCAACAACAATCTCTGCGTACGAGTGACACTAAACCCTCTGTTATTTGGGTAGGATAAAGGTCTGCACTGTCATGTGATGACATGGAGGAAAGTTGCTCACTCATGGCCTCACTATCCTTCGCAAAAGAATACTCGGCAGGAACAATCTCATCGACTCTCGGCTCACGCAGTGGTTCATTGTGTTCTCTACTCTTTGATGAAGATCTAGAAGCCCTAGCCCTCACAGAAGTCAAAGAAATATTAGACATAGAAGATGGAAGAGGAATAGTATGAGAAGAAGAAGAGCCGCTGGAAGCTGTAGAACTTAAACTCCTAAGTCTACCACCCCTCCTACTCCGGGTTAGAGCAGAAGAAGGAGTCAATTCATCTACAATAATGACCTTTTTGGATTGCTAGTTTGAAGAACAAGAATGAAGAATTTACAAGTAAAGAAAGAAGGTTAGAAGTTTTTCGTGAAAGCAAAGAAAGGAAAAGAGGTATTTATACTTAGAGGCGACCGTCAAAAAATGGAAAAAATAGTGATGTGAAAGTCATAATTGAATCGTGACTGATGCAACTGCAAAAAGCCCTAAAAGGCTCTGAACAATTACAGAACAAATCTGAGAATGCCACGTGGCACGAGCATTAAATGGAAGTGACAAGGGACGTATACATTCAGAGACGGATGCAATAGTACGAGTGAAGCGGCGGAAAAATATTTCCGCCATAAATGAGTATCCACTTACCAAATATTTAATTGATAAACAAATGGTAAGTGGGGAGACTATCTGTATTGGTAAAAATAGGCTTCACACGTGTACTAATTATGATGACAAAGCAATCCAGGTGGAGAAATGAAAACATAACAACTGGACGAGACTCTACGAAGAGGTACGAGATAAAGAGGAACGAAACAGCATACCCACGAGGTAATTAGATACGGGAATCTCAATCTAATTGAGGAGATGAAGAGACATTGTCATAATGAATCAGGGTAGAATAAAGGGCAGATTTGGAGATCTTCAATCAATGAGTCAAACGTTACATAATCTTCACGCAACAGTTACGATTAATCATTGTAATATTACATTAATGCCATTATTAGTCATTAATGCTCAAACATTAAGAAGAGTAGACGTTATATTAAGAAATTTCCTATAAAAGAGAGTAAAATATAACTTGTAAAGACACGTTCGAACCACTATTGAAATATATTTACTTTTTACGCATTCTCATTGCTTTCTACTTGCAAGTTTAATTATAATTACCATATTTTCTTGGTTATCAGAAGCCCGAGTATCTCTTAAAATAATTTTGGCAGAAAATCTAATTCTTTGGTTAAACACGTGCATAGCGTAAGCTTAGTGCACCAGGCTGTTTTTATTTTTTTTTGACAAACCCAGCATGTTTAGAGAGTAAAAGTGAATCCCAAATTAATGAACTTAATTACACAAAAGTTTGGGAAATATGACGTTTAAACTACTAAAACTACTAGTAGTGCTACTCCACGCAAGTACCAGGAAGGTGCTATGTTTGGGTCGGGCCGGGCCGGGTAGCTATTTTTTTGGACCGTACGGGTTAAGGGTCCGGGCCGGGCCGGGTTACAAGTATTTCATTTTTTTTTTAATTTTTTGTACACATATTGTAATTTAAATAAAATATAAAGTAAAATATATAAAGATAACAATGATTATGGAAAAAATTGCACTTATAAATTGCAAGTGCAACATGTTTTTCAATTTTCAAATTTTAAATTTTAAACTCTTACAACTTACAAGTTACAACCAAGTACTAAATTTGACAAGTACTAAATTCAAAGGTTTTGCATTGCCCTTGTAAGTTCTTCATAATCAATATGAACTGATTGTTATTCTTCTGGAGTGTTAAATTCATATGGGTTACCATGTGTTAATATATCTCCAATTTCCTCGTCTTCTGGGCTATCAACATCTTCACGTTCTTGATTTCTTCGTTCCGATCTAATCCAATCTATGAAACATACTAAAACTTCCAAAGCTTGCTTCCCAATGAGTGACAGGTGTCTCCTAGTTGTTGTTTTGCTTGACTAAATGCACTCTCTGATGCAACAGTTAAAATTGGCACATTCAGCACGTCCTGAGCCATAGCGGAAAGAACAGGAAATTGCTTTTCATTTTCACCCCACCATCCCAACGCTGAAAATTCCTTTGTGCGAATCTCCTTTTGCTTCTGCAAGTAGAAATTAAGTTCATCAATGTTCCTGCTACCGGTTTGAGTTGTAGCAAATGTAGAAAAATATTAAAACTATGAACTATTTCATCATCACACAAAGTAGTAGAACTTGAAGAAGTGGTACACTGCATATTGGGATTAACATTGGCTACATTAAGAGCAACATCATCAACTATATTTGCATAATAATTATATAATTATTGTAAATTATCATTTAGATTGTTCATGCAAGTGCGCATTTGTGGGTTTCC
>ML295530.1:1397-54041 GCA_005239495.1 Nicotiana undulata | reverse complement strand
TGGGTATATAAGCAATTTCTCTTCTTCTAGCTAATAAAGAGTTGAGAAGAAAGCAAGCCTCGCACCGTCGTCGTCATCGCTCGCTCGGCTCGGCCTCGGCTTCGGCTTCGGATTCAGATTCGGATTCGGATTCGGATTCGGATGGATTTGGATTTGGATTTGGATTTGGATTTGGATTTGGATTTGGATTTGGTCAAATGATCGATCGAGGGATTATTTTTTGGACCAAATTTATTTGTTAATAGTAAATATTAACAGAAATGTTATTAAATATTTATTTTAATAACAAAATATTAATATTAAAATAAATATTAATATTAAATCCATTTCAGTTATTATCCAGAATTTAGTTTTCTGTTTTGTAACAGAAAATTAACTACCCTTCAATTTTCCCTCTTTATTATTGAGTAAATAGCCAATTATGTCATGGCATTTACTTTATGGGCGTTTTTGCAAAAACAGCCATTATGGAGAGTTGCACCTCTTCAGATTTCAGCCCAACTTTGGCTATAAATACAAGTCCATTCTCTCAGATTTTACATACTAATTTCTGAGTTCTCCTCCTTCTTTCTGCATACTTTCATCTTCAAAGAAAGCAAGTAAGTGTGATTTGCTACCGAACTTTGAGTTCGCTGAAACACTGGGGTTTGAAGTACCACTACACCAGTGTGAAATTCGTTCTATCCTGGGAGGAAATAATCCATAACCTTGGGTACTAGGAGGGGATTAAATTCCTTAAGGAAACACTGTGAATTCAGTGGGCTCGGATTAATTTTTCATTACGTTTACATTACTGTTTATGTTATTTTCTTATTTCCAGAATTATTTTACAAATACAGAATGGTAACAAAATGACACCTCAAAAATCTGATGAGAACAAGGAGAAAAGACTTATTGTTCCTTGAGCAAAAGCTGAAGAAGTTTGAGTGAATCAACAATAGAATCCCTAATTTGATAATGCCGTAACTGACTTTAGAGAGAAGAGAAGAAGCCGAGTGTTGTATTGAAAAAAATGAAATGAAACGTGTACTGTTACACTGAGCTAACTACACATATATAGACATTTCATTTCCACTAACCGCCTAACTAACTCCCACGTGTACACATACTTACTATTAACAAAGTGAAATAATAATTTCCTACTGCTGTACACTAATGCTTCATGTAATTTCTAATTCATCACTCCCCCTCAAGCTGGTGGGTGCAAAGACATTGAGCGCTCCCAGATTGCCAACTAGATACTCATGTTGTGGTCTTCCCAACCGTTTAGTTAGAACATCTGCTAGATGGTCCTTTGAAGGGATATACTGAGTCTTCACCAGCCCTTCCTATATCTTCTGTCTAATAAAATGACAGTCGATCCCTATGTATTTTGTTCTTTTGTGAAATAATGGATTTGGTGCAATTTGCGTAGCAGCCCTGCTATCACTATGTACATGTACTGGTAGTTTCACTTCTATTCCCAACTCCTTTAGCAATGGTGTTAGCCAAACAATTTCTGAGAATGCACTGGCCATGCTTCTATACTTAGCTTCAGCCGAGCTTTACTGTGCTTTGTTTCTTGAATTTCCGTGAGACTGGATATTCTCCATACTTAATTGGATATCCTGACACTGACTTCCTAGTGTTAGGACATGAGGCCCGATCAACATCACAAAAACATTGATCTTATTTGAACTTTGACTGCTCAAGAAGAACCCTAGTCCTGATTCCCATTTAATGTATTTCACCACTCTTATAGCTGCATCCCAATGAGACTTCATTGGATGTTGCATAAACTGGCTAAGAGTCTGTACTGAGAATGCAATGTCTTGTGCGTACATAGTTAGATACAATAGCTTTCCAATCAGTTTCTGATATTGACCTGCATCTTCCAACATTTGATCTTCTGTTATGCCCACCAACTGGGCCAGTTCTGGGACTATCAACTTGACATTTACCTCTAATGGAGACCAGGCTGGTTTGATCCACCTAATACTAAATCTGATATTATTTCTGGTGCATATCTTCTTTGGTTGATCAAAATACCCTTGTTGGATCTGCTGAACTCCATGACAAGAAAGAACTTCAATTCACCTAAGTCTTTAATCTTGAAGGCCTGCTGTAAGGAGTTCAATCAACTGCAGGTTGTTTCCTGTAACCAACATGTCATCTATATATGTGTATTACCACCATATCTGCTCTATTCTTCTTGATGAACAATGAATGATCTAGGTTGCTTTCTTTGAACTCAGCCTGCACCAGGGCCTCTATTAACTTTAGGTTCAATTGTCTTCTTGCTTGTTTCAGACCATAGAGATATTTTACAAGTCGACATACCAACCCATACTCCCCTGACTTGTAAAACTCTGTGGCACATGCATATAAACTTCATCATGTAAGTCACCTTGCAGAAATGCATTATATACATCTAGCTGGTGGACTGGCCAATTGTGCATTGCTACCAAGGAAAGTACAATTGTCACGACCTGGAATTCCCACCTTTGGGACCGTGATGACGCCTATAATTTCACTTGCTAGGCAAGCTGACGTTAGAGGATCTTTAAGCCAATGTTAATCAATTACGATAAGTAAACACAATTAATCCGAAAAGAAATTAATACTGAGTGTGAAATAACATAAACATCTTTAATATCTAAGTACAACCAGAATCTTGAGTCACAATTCACGAGCTTCTAGAGTTTCTACGAACAGGGTTTGAAATAATACAATTGTCTTGAACAAAAAAAAACAATAAACTCGGGGAAATGGAAGGGGACTTAAAGGTCTGCAGACGCCAGCAGAACTACCTCGAGTCTCCAAAAGCAAATCCAAGCTGAAACGCCTCACGGCCAGGTGGGACCTATACCAAAATCTGAACAAGAAGTGCACATTGTAGTATGAGTGCAACCGACCCAATGTACTCCGTAAGTGTTGAGCCTAACCTCGACGAGGTAGTGACGAGGCTATGACAAGACACCCATGTAAAAATAAACATGTGCAGATAACAATATACGTACAACACAATAACAGGTAAAAGCTAAACATGTGATTTTTGGAGGGGACATGCGAAAGGGGGTAAAAAATACGATAAGTACTACAGGGAATGATAATAAGAAACAATCAATAAGCCTTTAACAAGCAAAATGAATAAAACATAATGAACAAAACTGCATGACATCACTCTTTGTGATTTTACTCTCAACCTCACTGTGAAACAATAATATCGGCACGACATCACTCATTGTGCTTTTACTCTCAACCTCAATGTGAAATAATAATAACTGCACAGCATCACCCTTCGTGCTTTTACTCACACTTTCATCATAATCAATAGATATAACACGACATCACCCTTCGTGTATTAACACTCTCCCTTACCATATAACAATGAGCATAAACAAATGGAGACAGAATAAGCAAGAACATGCCTCGCATAAAAAATGTTTCCTTACCATCCTCAACTTCGGAAAAATAATACTCAAATATCTCAAATAGCTCATAAATGCAAAAAGAACGATCAAGTTAATAATTAACTAGACTAACATGGATTTCATGAACAAAAAGGAAATAAATTACAAGAAAACAAGTTTGCTTTGACCCAACAACAATGCTTAAGTACTCTTCACCTCACATATACGTTGTACCAAACATCTAAACATGTAGCAAATAGGCAAACAAGTCTTAATCCCTCAAGTCAAGGTTAACTATGACACTTACCTCGCTCCAAAGACCATTTCAAAGCTCTACCGGGGCCTTTCCCCTAGAATTCGCCTCAAAACCACTCGTATCTAACCACAATGGACTCAATAATATCATATATTTCTAAAGAAATCAATAACAATGCATAAATTTAGAATTTCCAAACTTTCCCCCCAAAAGGTCAAAAATCAACCTCGGGCCCGCTTGGTCAAAACTAAGGTTCGAACCAAATTTCATTTACCCATTCACCCTTGAGCCCGATTATGTAATTTTTTTCGAAATCAGACCTCAATTTGAGGTCTAAATTCTAATTTTATAAAAATGCTTAATTCTACCAAAATCCCCAATTACCACCATGCAATCACTAGATTTTAGGTTGAAATCTTATGAAATGTAATAAAATATTGTAAGAAAATAGGTTAGAATCACTTACCAATGAATTGGGGAAGCAAAACTCTTGGGAAAATCGCCTCTAGGGTTTTCTAGTTTTGAAATTTTGAAAGAATGAGCAAAATCCCATTTTTGGGACTGTTTTAATCACTGGCGTCAGGTGTTCATTGCGTCCACGTGAACCCTGATGCGTTCGCGAAGAGAAGATCTTGTTTGTCTTACGCGATCGCGGGTCACTACCCGCGTTCGCATAGGTTTAGCCCCTCCTAGCCTTCGCATTCGCGCTCCTAATCATGTGTTCACATAGATAAAGAGTCGATCCCCAGCCCAACCCAGACCATCCAATACTATGCGTTCGCGTGGGTGAGGACGCGTTCGCGAAGGGTAGTCCCCCCACTTGCTACACCCTATAGTTTCATATGTTAGAGTACGTCGTAAGTCAATTGATGTAAGATCTGAAATAAGATCATCTATGAAAGTACATAGTAAGTTAATCATGTTAACTTGGAGGTTACAAATATTTAAGATCATGGACTTCAAGTACCAAGAGGGTTGGAAGGCTTTGAAGATAAACCAATTGAAGAAAATATGTGTCTTCAAAAGTTGACAAGTTGAGAATGTTATAACATGTACTTTTGGGGTGAGACTAGGGTGCTCAAAAGGAGATTATGTTATGAGTTATTTTTGTATTATTATAGTCATGTGTTATGCTTTGAAGTCAAGTGAGTTGTGGAACAAAAGTTGGCAAAGATCATCACAAGTTACATTCATAAATATACTGAAATTTTTGTCAAATGTAGCCGAAATTTTCTCCCAATATAATTGCAACTAGGAGATGATCTACCTACAAAATTAAATATATACGAGTCTATTTTATAAAGTATTAAACCGTTCATCGATACAACATAGGAGTAGAGAGATATTTGAAGTTTCACGAGACTGCGCAAACTACATAGGTGACAAGTAGGTTTGTCACTAAAACTTTTTTGAGCAATACATTTCGTGTGTTATATGAGGTCTTTTTGGGACATATTATATACCAATTTGAAGGTGTTGGAATTTAGTTTCTAACTCTCTTAACCGTTAGTTCATACGACATCTGGATAAAAAGATATAAGCATCTGAAGAAGAGCCAATAATAGGGTGCCAAACTAGCACCTCTTTGACTTTAAAAAAATGGATATATATATATATATATATATATAGGCCTTGTGTCATCTCTTTCTTCACTTTTACACATAAAACGACCAGAATAAGACTCTTAAACTTTTCCTCAAGCACTCCACAATGGTTTAAAAAAATATCAACATCCCGGGTACGAAATCAAGAAGTCATAACACTAGAACGATCCATACGACGTAAGTATCGCTATATCACCTCTCGTTTTCTTTGTAGTTTGAGTTTTGGAAGGTACTTCATAGTTAAGAAAATATCTAATTTCTGTATTTAAGCTTTAAATATCAAGGAAGGTTGATAAATTTGTTTCCTAATAGTTAGAACTCACGGGACGGTGATCGGAAGTCGTGAGTTTGAGTTATTCGACTTGTAGCGGACTATTTTGTGGGCCGTTTCATGTTGCTTTTGGGATGTATATTTTAATGATATTTTATGTAGTTTTGGAGGAAAAAATTTGTGGAGGAACACCACATAATGACGGAATGGTGGGCCGGTGATTCGTTATTATAGTTTTAGGTTGTTTGACACTACTTTTGTTGTCATTTTATGTATGAAGTGATTAGGGTGTCTGGTTGTTTTGTGATATATTGTGATGGAGATAAGGTTGAAAAATGATGCATACATGTTGTTAATTTTTTGTTCTTTGTGTTGTTGGTATATGGTATTGTAGTAGGGCCTTGTTACAGAGGAGATGCTGCCCAAATTTACGTAAACGAGCTACTAGTTTAAGTTGCGAACTTAGCCTTTACTCAACACTGATTTTGAATCTCCTTATGCCGTTGTTGATTGAGTTGAGTTGTTTGAAGAATTTTTTGGAAGGTATTAAGGACTCAACATAGTTAAGGTATCTTAAGGCTAAACCTTTCTTTCATTTTGGCATGATCCAATAACTACATGTGTTTGATAATGAGACATAAAGAGAAGTTCATATTTCTGAATTTATGTACATTTTCCTAGTCTCATGAGTTACATCATTCTCCTTCATCGAGACTTCATATTTAGTTTAGTTTTGTCTTTTATCATCCAAGGAAGTAGAGATTCAACATATATACAGTATTACAATATTTTCACCACCATCGAGCTATAATCGATGGGCAGGCCCCTATTGGGCTACCTCTAATCAGATGGTGAGTTATATACCAATCCTACTGTGGCCGAGCGCTTATGAAAGAGGCTAGAATGACCAAGATATAAAGCCTAGTATGGCCGAGCGCCTATGAGAGATCCTACTATAGCAGAGTAATTACATATACCGAGCCTTATAAGGTCGGTCATCTATTTTACTTACTATATTGAAAGAGTTGAGTCACTATCTGCAGGTAAGCATATCTTCATATTGTCTTTGACTCCCAGTTATTTTTAATTATTATATTATCAGTTCAGTTTCAGTTTTTAGTTATTTTGTTGCCTTACATACTCGGTACATTATTTTGTACTAACGCCCCTTTTGTCGGGGATGCTGCATTTCATGCCTGCAGGTCCTCACTAACAATTGGATAGAAACATCAGTTTGGTTGGTAAGATCCACTTCCTCAGAGTTACCAGGTCTAGACGTTGGAGTCCATTTTATATATATTGGTTTGATGGGTAGGTCGAGGCCCCGACCCGACCATGGTACAATTCAGTTATATCTAGAGGCATGTAGACGAGTCCTATATATTTTGTATGTCAGTAGATGTTTATGGCATCTTCGTCTGTCTGCATAGTTATATATATCACTCTTTGGGTATGTTTACCCCATAGATGACAGAGGCGATATTTTTAGATGATTCATACTATGGCCTCATCAGCCTATGTTGAGGGTTACCCCTCTAGAGTTCACAGTTATAAAGTGGTACGCTCAGGCCGAGTATCACACCGGGTGCCGTCCACGCCTCTCCAGGTTTGGGGTGTGACACCACTACTCTGCATTCGTGTCCCGTTCCTCGCGTTCGCGTAGACTACATTTCCCCCAGTCCTAGATTCCCTTCGTGATCACGAGAAAGGCTTCGCGATCGCGAAGCACAACACACTAGATGACAGCTGAAGCTTAAAAACCAGATTTTTTTTTTGTAAGTTTAAATGGTCTGTAGGCTATTCAAAACTCAACCGAGCCCTCGAGGCTCCAAACCAAACATGCACACAGGTTTAAAAACATCATATGAACTTGCTTGCGCGATCAAATCGCCAAACTAACACCTAGAACTATGAATCAGACACCAAAATCAAATGAATTTTTCAAGAAACTTTAGAACTTCTATTTCAACAACCGGACGTCCGAATCACGTCAAACCAACTCTGTTTCTCACCAAATTTGACATACAAAGCATAAATATAATAATGAACCTATACCGGGTTCCGGAACCATAATATGGACCCGGTATCAACAAAGTCAAACATCGGCCAGTTCTTTAAAATCATTAAACCTTTAAATTTTTAATACTCAACAAAAATATATAACTCGAGCTAGGGACCTCTGAATTCGATTCCGGGCATACGCCCAGGTCCCAAATCATGATACGGACCCACCGGGACCGTCAAAACACGGATCCGGGTCCATTTGCTCAAAACATTGATTGAAGTCAACTCAAATGAGTTTTTAAGGCAACATTTCATATTTTATTAGATTTTAACATAAAAGCCTTCTAGAAAAATACCCTGACTGAGCACACAAATCAAGGAAGGATTAAAGAAGCTATTGGAGGCTTCAAAACATTGAATTAGGTTCTAAAACTCGAGATGACCTATCAGGACATCACAACCTCCACCTCTAAAACAACCATTCGTCCTCGAACGGACATAGAAAAGTACCTAGGCTGGTGAAAGGTGTGGATATCTACTCTACTTATCTAACTCAGTCTCCCAAGTAGATGCCTTGATCGGTTGACCTCTCCACTGCACTCGAACTCAAGGATAACTCTTAGAACTCAACTGTCGAACTTGCCAGGCTAGAATAGCCACCGACTCTTCCTCATAAGTCAAATCCTTGTCAAATTGGACTGAGCTGAAATCTAACACATGGGACGGATCACCGTGATACTTTAGGAGAATGGACACATGGAACACCAGATGAACTACTGATAGACTAGGTGGCAATGTGAGCTTGTAATTCACCTCACCCGCTCTCCCTAGAATATCTAAGGGCCCTATGTACCTAGGGCTCAACTTGCCCTTCTTTTCAAACCACATCATACATTCCATGGGTGAAACTCGAAGCAATACTCTCTCTCCGGTCATGAATTCAACATCACGAACTCGATGGTCGGCATAACTCTTCTGCCTAGACTGAGCTAGAAACTCAGCCTCCCCGAGCTCGAACCATCCAACTTGCGATCGACACCGCCTCCCATATAATGCCTCACAGTGAGACATATGAATGCTCGACTGGTAGCTATTGTTGTAGGTAAACTCCAAAGTTGTCAAGAACTTATCCCACGAACCCCTCAAATCTATAACACAAGTGCGAAGCATATCCTCCAATATCTGCATAGTGCGCTAGGACTGTCCGTCTGTCTAAGGATGAAATGCTGTGGTCAACTCAACTTGCGTGCTCAACTCACACTATACTGCTCTACAAAAGTGCGAGGTGAACTATTTACCTTGATCATAAATGATAGACACTGCACAGGATTGAAATGCAATGACTTGGTGAGCCTATCCACAATAACCCAAACCGCGTCGAACTTCCTCTGAGTCCGTGGGAGTCCAACAACAAAATCCATAGTGATATGCTCCCACTTCCACTTAGGAATCTCTAACCTCTGAAGCAAACCACCAGTTCCCTGATTCTCACACTTTACTTGCTTACAATTTAGACACCAAGCTACATATGCCACTATATAATTATTCATCCTCCTCCACCAATAATGTTGCGCAAGTCTTGATACATCTTGGTGGCACCTAGATGAATAGAATATCGAGAACTGCGGGCCTCCTCAAGAATCAACTCACGAAGTCCATCTACATTGGGCACACAAGTACGACCCTACATCCTCAAAACTCCATCATCTCCAGCACTAACCTGTTAGGCACCACCATGTCGCACTGTGTCTCTACGGACAAAAAAATGAGGGTCATCACACTGTCGCTCCCTGATGCGCTCAAACAAAGAAGACCGAGAGACTGTAAAAGCTAGAACATGATTGGGCTCTAAAATATCCAACCTCACGACGTGATTGGCCATGGCCTGAACATATGATACAAATGGTCTTTCACTGGCTTGAATGTACGCAAGTCTAACCATACTCGCTTCCTTTCTACTCAAGGAACCGGCTACCACACTAGCCTTCCCAGGATGATACAAGATGGTAATATAACAGTCTTTCAATAGATCCAACCACTTCCTCTGTGGCAGGTGAATCGTGTAACGACTCAATATCAGGAATAATGTCATCTGTATTTTCATCAGAGACATACAACTGCTCAGTTGCAGCAATAGGAACATCTATATTTGCACCTTCAAAACCAGAATCATCATAAGTAGTATCGAGAATACAGGGATATACTTTTTTCCTTAAGTCATCATTTTTAACTTGAAAGGGATACACAGATTCCCTGAACACCACATCTTTGTTGTTAAACTTGTGTCAATCTAAATCATAGAGAATGTATCCCTTAATGACACCAGAATATCCCATAAAAGGTGCCTTGATAGCTCTACTGGAAAACTTATCAGTCCTGGGTCGGCAACTTGCAAATCATAAACATCATAGTGTTTTTAGATGAGAAATAGAAGGCTTCCTGCCAAAGAACAACTCATATGGTGACTTACCATCAAGTTCCTGTGATGGTAGCATGCTAACAACATGTGCTGCAGCCAGGACACAATGTCCCTAGAATTCCATTGGGATATGACCTTGAAACTTGAAAGCTCTTGCAACTTCAAGTAGGTGTTTGTGTTTTCTCTCAACTACACCATTTTGCTGTGGTGTATAAACACAGGTTTTCTAGTGAACTATTACCATAGACTTACATAGGTCTTGCATTGTTGAATTTACAAACTCTCTACCATTGTCAGACCTAACTGCCTGTACTATTCCATTGAATTCTGTTTGGATCAGCTTAATAAATGACTTAAAAACAATCATAACTTCACTTTTAAATTGCAAGAGAAAGATCCAAGTCACACTAGTGTAATCATCTTCAATTGTGAGGAAGAATTTATTACCATTAAATGTTGGTGTACTGCAAGGTTCCCATACATCTAAGTGTAACAATTGAAAAATTCTTGTAGTTTTAATACTGCTCAATGAAAAAGGTTGTCTCACATGCCGAGCCATTGGACATATATAACAACTATCTATTATAAACTTGCAATCTTCAAATTTATATCGCAGCAGTTCCTTCAGAGATCTTCTAGATGCATGTCCTAACCTTTTATGCCATAGAAGTATATCCTCATTTATTATCTGTACACTTAGTTCTTTAACAGTTGGTGGCGTATTATTTCCAGCCTTAAGAGAAGCGTTTGGGACCAGCAAGTAAAGTCTATATTCCTCACTACCAATCCCCCTCACCTTCGCATTTGAGAGGTCCTGGAATAGGAAAAAGTTAGGGTAAAATGAGACAAAGTAATATAAGTCTCTTGTTATTCACATTGAAAGTAGGTTGTATGTAAACTTAGGAACATACACTACATCTTATACTTCCCCTGTTTCTGTGGTTTTACAAGTACCAACATGCGAACTCTTTTTTCTATAGTAGGACTAATGTTCTTAACATCTATTAACATTCCTAAATTAGCTACCATATGGTTGGTTGCTCCTGTATGGACTATCTAATTTCCCTTTGCTATCTTAGCCATAAAGGAATAAGTTGTACCTACCGTGTTACCATTGTTTCCTTTGGAGGATCTGCTGTTAGTTGAGGTGCTCTTCGCCAGTTTCCTTCTCTTATTGCCTCTGGTATCTCTCCTCTTCTATCATCCATATCTGCAAAGTTTGGGTTAAGATTCTCTATCTGCACATTATATGTTGTGTTTTGTGTTTTCTTTCTTCTTTTTCTTGAAGTACTAAGGGTAGCCAATTATCTTGTAGCATCCCTCTTCTGTATGGCCTTTAATGTGACAGAAATCACATTGACATTCCAGTTTCTCTTTGGTTTATGATGGTTTTGGTAATTTTCTCCTTTACCAGCTAGCAAAGCAGCCAAGTCAATCCCTTCACCAACAACAGAGGCATTAGCTACTGACCTCTTACTTTCCATTTCAACAAGCATTGCATATGCTTTGTTGATGCCTGGTGTTGGATTGGTCATACAAAATTAGGCTACGAGCCTGCTCATATTTGTCATTTAAGACCATTAGAAACTGGAATACCTTCTTCTTTTGCATGAATTCGATGAAGATATTTGATCTAGCACAACCACATGGAGGAGGGACCATGTTGTCAAACTCATCCCACAAATTTTTGAGCTTAGAGAAGTAAAATGAAACACTGCCCATTCCCTGAGTTATTGTTGCTATTACTTTGTGTAGTTGATACACTCAGGATGTATTCACTTTATCAAATCGTTCTCTCAGATCCTCCCACACTTTTCTCGCATCACTTGCATATTGTATTCTAGTAATCAATTCCTTACCCTAGGACAATAAAATTGCATCTATCCTGTTGATGACCTAGTTCCGTATAAAAATCCTCCTTTTTAGAGTTACGACGACTAACCGTTGCCTTTCTCTTCCAAACAACTGGATCTCCATCGTACGACCCCAAGTGGAATAGTTTTCTGAACCAGTCAATTGAATTGAGATGATCGGAGCTCCGGTGGTGTCCGATGGGTGAAGAAATATTGGCTGTTTATGGTCTAGATCAGTTTTCGCCGCCATTATTAACTCTTATATAGAAACTGCAATTCATAGAATTCAACTCGCAATCGCGATTTTACCGCTCTGATACCATGAAGAAGTTTGAGTGATTCAATATTGGAATCTCTAATTTGATAATGCCATAACCGAGTTTGAGAGAGAAGAGAAGAAGCAGAGTGTTACATTGATCTAACTACACATATATATACAACTCATTTCCACTAGCCGCCTAACTAACTCCCACGTGTACACATACTTACTATTAACAAAGTGAAATAATAATCTCCTACTACTGTACACTAATGCTTCATGTAATTCCTAATTCATCAAAAGCATGCCTGGTTATAATCTACTAACTGCATAATATAGAACCTTTTATTAGCGCTCCTGGTTAACAATTTCACATATTACAACCTATATTGGCACTAACGTAAAACATAATGCTATAAGAATCAATTCCTAACAATAAAACTTCAATCTCTAATCAAGTCCCTAAAAGTCAACAGAAGTAAATCCTAACCCCACTTGGTCAAAATCCCAATGAAGGAGTAAATCCCGATTACCCATAACCCCACGAGTCCAAATATATGATTATATTCCAAAATTGAGTCCAAATCGAATCCCAAATTCCCAATTTTTACTCTCCAAAATAATAGTCAAAACCACTAGATTTCTTTTTCAAATCCAATTATCAATGTGTAATAATCAAGAAACAATATATAATATTAAAATTAAGTAGAATTCACTTTATCCTCTTGCCTTGTGTGAAAATACTTTTAAAAAATTGCTCTCCAAGTTTATGGTTCAAAATATGAAAGAATTGGCTAAAATCCCGAAATAAGTTACTTATACGTTCTATCCAGTGATACCCTTTGTGAATGCCGTCACTGCCTCGCGTTCGTGAAGCACAAAATGTCATAGTCCCAATTAGCTCTTTGCGAACACGACTTCAAACTCACGAACGTGATGCACAATATCCCCAGGCCTATGCAAACATGATCCCTTTCCAGCGAACGCAAAGACCAAGCTCCAGCCAACCCCCCAACCCGCCTCATCTCTATTCAAACACGACCTCTTAGGCGCAAACGCGAAGGACAATTTGCCACACCCACTACGAACGCGACCCGAAAATCGTGAACACAAAGAAGAAAATCTGACCAGCTCAAAAATATACTATGCGATCACGATCCAACCTCCGCGATCGCGAAGAAGGGCCTTACACCAGAAAAAAATCTACAACTTCCAAAATACTTCGGGTGGTCTGAAACTCACTTGAGCCTCCCGGAAACTTGTCCCATCACACCACCGAATTAAAGGCCAAAATACAAATTGAACTTCTCTTAAGTTCTAGCACATTCAAACTTCAAACCAAGCGTTTGATTCAAGCCTAGCTAATCTGGATTGCAACCAAACTTTGCACACAAGCCCCAAATGATAAAACAACATATTTAAAGCTCCAAAATAATAATCCGAATCCGATAACATCAAAGTCCATTCCAGGTCAAACCTAAGAATTGTCCAAAATTTCAAATTCCCAACTTTCGGCAAATAGCTAGGAACTCCCAAATCCAAATCCGAACATGCTTAAGTCTCAAATCACGATACAAACCTACCGGGATTATCATATTACAAATTCGCGATCGTTTACACAAAACCTTGGTCAACTCTTACAACTTAAGCTTCCAACATAGGAATTAAGTTTCCAATTCACTTCAAAGCCTTTCTGGAACCAAACCAACCATAATGAACAAGCATACGAAAAATATTAAATGGGAAAACGAGACTGAAATACACAAAATGACCAAACGGGTCGTTATAGTGACGCTCCTTTGTCGTCATTCTTACCTATTTTATTTTTCTCATTTGTTATACTTAAATTTTACGGTGACATATTACCCACCTATTTTAATGTGAAGTGGAACTAATATCCCTAGAGGTGTGCACCTCACTTCAGAGTATGTGAGAAGAATTTTTTCTGTCTTTTTTCTTCACCATCACCATCTCCTCTACCAACGCCACCTCCACCTTTTCCATTACTGTATCCCCATTTTACAACTCACACACTACTTTCTTGTACCAACTTCACAATTCTTTTCTCATTATTTTTCTTTTCTTCTCCACCATTTTCTTAGAAAACTGAAAAGGGAACACATCAGAAATTGACTGCCATAAGAACAACAAAATTTTAAAAAATCATAAATAATTCATTTGCTTGAGCTCCCAACAACTGCATTTTGTCTTCAAAGTCAAACCCTTACAATTTAGTTATGCCAAAAATAATTTTGTCACGACCCAAAAATTACGCCTAACGTCGAACTAGGCAAGCCACTATTCAACTATATTAATACAGTAAAAGCTTTGAAAATATAAACGGGAACAATTAATATTTAAGAAAAAAACCTTTTTGAAACTAAATAAACCGCAACATATTACAATCTATCCTGAAACCGGGGTATCACCGAGTACATGAGAATCTGTGCCAGAATACAGTCTACTACAATGTCTAAAGAGTATGAACTGAAATATAGATATATATAATGAAGGTGAGTCAAGGCCTGCAAATGCCATGCAGATACCTCGATAGTGCCCAATATCCTGTCTCCTCGATCAGCAACCGTCGTGACTGAAAGCACCTGGTTCTGCACACGAGGTGCAGGGCGTAACGTGAGTACAACCAACTCATTAAGTAACAAACCCAACATTCGGACTGAAAGGTAGTGACGAACTTAACCAACACAGTATAATATTAAAATAACAGTGCAGAAACGTAGGCATGCTTTCAAGTTCAATAGATAACTCAAAACAGTAAAATAGATCAAATCTGAACGATATGAAGCATAACATTCCTCTACTTCTACATGTCAATGCACATCTTGTATGTGATGCACCATGTCGACAGCATCATGTGCTACCGCTCTCAAATGCTAAATCACTCAGTACTGTATATGGCCTAAACTACAAGGGAAGATCCATTCCGCAATATACACATCACTGACCATCTGTCACCCAGTACCGAGTAGGGCCGATCCATCCCGTGGAGAAGATCCATGTCCAGGGAAGATCCATCCCTCAATAATATCAATCGCGCTCACTGGGGGTGTGTGTAGACTTTGGAGGGGCTCCGTCAGCCCAAGCGCTATTATAAATCAGTATAAGCACTGCAGTGTGCAACCTGGTCCCATAAATGTCACTCATAATCAGGATCTCGGCCTCACTCAGTCATCAATCTCTCCCGTCTCACTCATAGACTCACAAGGTCATGAAACTATCCCGAAAACAATGATATTATGTATCAACAAATAACCACATAGACTGAGATATGATGTGATATGCATGAACATGACTGAGTACGACATATCAATGAAACCAGTAAGATGACAGCAAGAAACGACAACTATGGGTCCCAACAGTACAAGAATAAAGCTTAAACATGATATCTAGCATGATCGACATCTCAATTACTTTATCACATGATGATAACACGGATATAAAAAAGATAGAACTACTATACAGTGCCATGGAATCGACTAGGTCACAGTTCTCAAACACCCGTACGCCCGTCACTTGGCATGTACGTCACCTCAATACCAATCACACAATACATAATTCAGGTTTTGAACCCTCAGAACCAATTTTGAAAGTGTTACTTACCTCAATCCGGGAAAAACTCTACTCCAACATGCCTTTACCTCTCAAATCGGTCTCCAAACGTCTGGAATCTAGCCACAATCAGTACAACACAATCAATATAGGCTAAATGAATCAATTCCACAAGCAAAATACAAATTTATAAGCCAAACTCCGAAATCGCTCAAACCCTACCCTCGAGCCCATGTCTCGAAATCTGACAAAAGTCACAAAACCTGTCCCATTCACTCACGAGTCTAACCATACCTAATTTACTCAAATCCGATAATAAAATCCCATTCAAACTCAAAATCTAATCCAAGAACTCTTCCTCATTTTCCCTAATATTCCACCCCAAATCACAAATTAAAGATGGAATTAAAGACATAAATGTGAGATTCAGCCATAATTAAGTAAGAATCACTTACTCCAATCAACTCCTTGAAAATCCCTTCAACAATTGCCCAAATCCGAGGTTTCTAGCTCAAAATATGAAAATGGTTCAAACCCTCGTTTTTGAAATTTAACACTGCTGCCAGTGATTCTTAATCGCGATCGCGGAAATTGCCTCGCGGCCGCGAAGCAAAATATAATCTTCCCTTCAACTTACCTTACGCGAACGCGGAAACCTCAAAGCGAATTCATACCACAACTTCCTCCAACCTACGCGGTCGTGTCTCACCTCAAGCGATCATGAAGCACAAACGCGTGACACCCAGTTGCCTAGTCTCCTCTTTGCAAACGCGACATTGCCCATGCGTTCGCGATGCACAACCTAGCGAAAACTACGCAAATGGGTACCATCACTTCACGCACGGATAGGGAAAAAATCACCTCTACCCCAAACAAGCCTACGCGATTGTGGACCAGCCCACGGAATCGCATATAAGGAAACCAGAAAGTTACAGCAGCAGTCTTCAGCCAACATGCAAAGTCCAATAACGATCCATTAACCACCCGAAACTCACCCGAGGCCCCCGGGACCTCGACCAAACTTACCATCAAGTCTCAAAACATCATATGAACTTAGTCGAACCCTCAAATCACCTCAAACAACATTAAAAACACGAACTGCACATGGATTCAATCCAAATGAACTTCGAAATTCCTAAATTCTACGAACGACGCCGAAACCTATCAAATCATGCCCGATTGACCTCAAATTTTGCACACAAGTCATAAATGACACCACAAACCTACTTTAACTTTCGAAAATCCAATATGATCCTGATATCAAAAAGTCCACTCTGGGTCAAACTTTAGATTTCCAACTTTCACCATTTCCAGCCTAATTCTACTACGGACCTCCAAACCAGAATTCGAACACACTCCTAAGTCCAGAATCACCCAACAGAGCTATCGGAACCATCAAAATTCAAATCCGAGGTCATTTACACATAAGTCGACATCCGGTCGACTTTTCCAATTTAAGCTTTCAATTAAGAGACTAAGTGTTTCAATTCACTCTGAATTCACTCCGGACCCGAACCAACTAACCCGATAAGTCATATAACATCTGTAGAACACAAAAGGAGCAAAAAATGGGGGAACGAGTCTATAACTCTTGAAACAACCATCCGGGTCGTTACATCCTCCCCTCTTAAACAAACGTTCGTCCTCTAACGAGTCTATAAACGTACCTGGAGTCTCAAATAGGTGTAGATATCTTCTCCGCGTCTCCCCCTCAGTATCCCAATTAGCCTCCTAAAGTGGCTGAACTCTCCACTACACCTTCATTGAAGCTATATCCTTTGACCTCAACTTCTGAACCTGCCAAACCAGAATAGCCATCGACTTTATATCACAAGTCAAATCACCATCCAACTGAGCCATGCTAAAATCCAAAACATGAGACGGATCGCCGTCATACTTTCGGAGCATAGAAACATGGAATACTGGATGCACACTCGACATGCTAGGTGGCAAGGCAAGCTTGTAAGCCACCTTCCCAATCCTCTAAATTACTTCAACGGCTAAATGAACCGAGGGCTCAACATTCCCTTCTTCCCAAACCTCATAAAACCTTCATGGGTGAAACCTTTAGCAGAACCTTCTCCCTAACCATGTAAGACACATCCCAGACCTTCCTGTCGGCATAACTCATTTGTCTAGACTGCGCTGTGCGAAGCCGCTCCTGAATCAATTTAACTTTTTCCAATGCATCCTGAACTAAAGCCTCACCGGGCTCAAACTAACCCACCGTAGATCTACACCGCCTCCCATACAAAGCATCATACGGGGCCATGTGGATGCTCGATTGATAATTGTTGTTGTAAGCAAACTCCGCGAGTGGAAAAAACTTGTTCCATGAGCACCCAATATCAATGACACACGCACGTAGTATATCCTCTAATATATGAATAGTGTGCTCGGACTGACCCTCTGTTTGAGGGTGAAATGCTGTACTCAACTCCACCTGAGTGCCCAACTCTTGCTGCACGGCTTTCCAAAACTGCGATTTGAATTGCGTGCCTCTATCTGAAATGATAGAAACTATCACAATGTGAAGGTGAACAATATCTCTGATGTAAATATCCGCCATCCGCTTTGAAGAATGAGTAGTACCCACTAGAATGAAGTGCGCGGACTTGATCAGCCGATCCACAATCGCTCAAATAACATAGAACTTCCTCGAAGTCCGCGAGAGCCCAACTACGAAATCCATGATGATCTGCTCCCACTTCCACTCTAGAATCTCTATCCTATGAAGCAAGCCACCCGGTCTCTGATGCTCATATTTTACTTGCTCACAATTAAGGCACCGAGCTACAAACCCCACTATGTCCTTCTTCATAGTGCTGCCTCAAGTTCTGATACATCTTCACGGCACCCAGATGAATGGAATACCGTGAACTCTGGGACTCCTCAAGAATCAACTCCGTAGATCATCCACATTGGGACACAAATCCGACCTTGTATCCTCAATACCCCATTATCCCAATAGTCACATCCTTAGTATCACCGTGCTGAACCATGTCCTTAAGGACAAGCAAGTGAGGATCATCATACTAGCGCTCTCTGATGCGATCAAATAAGGAAAACCAAAAAACCACACAAGTGAGAACCCGACTAGGCTCCGAAATATCCAATCTCATGAACTGGTTGGCCAAAGCCTGGCATAAACTGCAAGAGGTCTCTCTTCAACGGGAAGAAAAGCAAGACTACCCATACTCAGTGCCTTCCTACTTAAGGCATCGGCCACCACATTGGCTTTCCCATGATGATACAAAATAGTGATGTCATAGTCCTTTAGCATCTCCAGCCATCTCCAGCCATCTCCACTGCCTCAAATTGAGATCCTTCTATTTGAACAAGTGTTGGAAGCTCCGATGATCTGTAAATACCGCATAAGACACACCATAGAGACAGTACCTTCAAATCTTCAACACATGAAAAATAACAACCAACTCTAAATCATGAACCTGGTAGTTCTTCTTAGGGATTCAACTGGCGCGAAGCATAAGAAATCACTCTACCCTCATACATCAAAACACACCCAATAGCGATCCGAGAAGCATCACAATACACTGTATAAGAACCAGAAGTTGATGGTAGAACTAGAATTAGAGCTGTGGTCAAAGCAGTCTTGAGCTTCTGAAAGCTCTCCTCACGCTCATCCAACCACCTGAAAGAAGTACCCTTTTGGGTCAATTTGGTCAAGGGCAATGCACTAAATGTAAATCCATGCACAAAGCGACAGTAATAACCAGCCAAGCCAAGAAAGCTCCAAATCTCCGTGGCTGAGGATGGTCTGGGAAAACTCTGCATCACTTCTATCTTCTTCGGATCCACCTGAATACCCTCACTGGACACCACGTGCCCCAAGAATGCCCCTTAACTGAGCAAAAACTCACACTTCGAGAACTTTGCATAAAGCTTCTCCTCCCTCAACCATTGCAACATAATCCTCAGATGTTGGGCATGCTCCTCTTAACTACGAGAGTACACCATGATGTCATTAATGAATACAATAACGAAACGAGTCAAGATAAGGCTGAAATACAATGTTCATTAGATTCATGAACGTTGTTAGGGTGTTGGTCAGCCCAAAAGACATCACAAGGAAGTCATAATGACCATAACGCGTCCTGAAAGTTGTCTTAGGAGTATCTAAGTCCTGAATCTTCAAGTGGTGATACCCTAACCATAAATCAATCTTGGAGAACACCCCCGCTTCCTGAAGCTGGTTAAATAGATCATCAATACGCGACCAAGGATACTTGTTCCTTATTTTGACTTTGTTCAACTGCCTATAATCAATGAACATTCTCATAGTACCATCCTTCTTCTTCACAAACAAAACTGGTGCACCCCAAGGTGACACCGTAGTCTGAATATATCCCTTATCAAGGAGTTTCTGAAGCTTCTCCTTCAAATTCTCTAACTCAAATGGTGCCATGCGATACGTTGGAATAGAAACGGGCTGAGTGCCCGACACCAAGTCAATACCAAAGTGAATATCCCTATGAAGCGGCATGCCTGGCAGGTCTGCAGGAAACACATTTGGAAAATCTCGCGCCACCGAAACAGAATCAATAGTAGGGGTCTCTGCACTAACATCCCTCATAAAGGCTAAATAAGATAAACAACCCTTCTCAATCACCCACTGAGCCTTCAAGTATGAAATAACTCTACTGGGAACATAGTCTAGGAAACCTCGCCACTCAATTCGTGGAAACCCCGATATCACCATGTCACGTTCTTGGCGTGACAATCTAGAACAACATGACATGGAGACAACCAGTCCATACCCAAGATCACATCGAAATCAACCATACTAAGTAATAAGAAATCAACTCTCGTCTCCAATCCCCAAATAGTCATTACACATGACCGGTATACACGATCCACAACACTAGTGTCTCATACCGACATAGATACATGAATTTATGATCACGGGGCATATCTAGATAATGAGCAAAATACATTGATACATATGAATAAGTAGAATTAGGGTTAAATAATACAGAGGCATCCCTGTGGCAAACTCAGACAATACCTGTGATCACTGTATCTGAAGCAACGACATCTGGTCTGGAAAGAAGATCATAGAATCGGGCCTGACCGCCACCTGATTGCCCTCCCCCTCTAGGGCGACTCTTAGCTGACTGAGGTCCACCCTAAGTTGGTTGGGCGGGTGGTGAAGAAACAGGTGCTGAAGTCGTCGGGTGACTCTTTTATTGAGCTGGACCTCACAAAAGGCGGGGACAATGCCTCTTGATGTGACCCATATCTCCATACTCAAAACAACCCCTACCTGCGAATGGTGGTGAGGATGGAAGAGAGCCCTGAGCACCAGGATAACTGCTAGAAGGACCCGACATAGATGAACCCTGAGTTGATGGTGCATGAGATGAACTTTGAGATGGAAAGGCACTGAGAGTTGAGTTACCCTACTGAGAACTGTATGAACCATGGCTAGATGATGCACCATGGTGAACTGGGCGAGCCGTCTGAGCGTGCCTGTAAGGACGACCCCTGCGGTGATAGAACTGACCCCCAGAAGAAACATTGATGAATCTACCCTATCCACGAGGCCTCTTGGCCTCCCTCTCAACCTGCTAATGGATGAGGACTATCTCTATCTAATGAGCCATGTCGACAACCTCATAAAAAGTAGCACCTAACTCCCTCTCTCTAGTCATAAGCAACCGAAGCTAAAATGTGAAGCCATTAATGAACCTCCTGATCCTCTCCCTGTCTATGGGAACTAACCAGACCGAATGGCGGGCTAACTTAGAAAACCTCATATCGTACTGCGACACTGACATATCCCCCTGACGAAGCTTCTCAAACTGCCTGTGCAACTACTCTCTGCGGGTCTGAGGCACGAACTTCTCTAGGAAGAGAACAGAGAACTCCTGCCATGTAAGGGGTGCTGCGCCGCCCTACCTACGCCTCTCATAATCCTAACACCATCAGAAAATAGCCCCAGAGAACTGAAAAGTAGTGAACGAGACCCCATTGGTCTCCAGAATACTCACTGCCCGAAGCATCCACTCGCATTTATCCAAAAAGCCTTGAGCATCCTTTGACTCAGCACCGCTAAAAGACGGAGGTCGAAGTCTCTCAAATCTATCAAGTCTCTTCTGCTCATCCTCATCCATAACGGGGACTAGTGGGGCCCATCACTTGGCATGTGTGTCACCTCAATACCAATCACACAACATATAATTTGGGGTTTTTGTAACGACCCGGTCGGTCGTTTTGAGAGTTAGAACCTCGATCCCCTAATAACTATTTTCCCCATGTTTTTTTCTGCTTATAGGACTTGCCGGAGTGTTTATTTGTGGAATTCAGAGGGTTTTGAGACACACAGTCCCTAAATATGAGTTTAAGCCTTAGAAATCAGACCGTAGTTGGAACTGTGTGAAGACGAGTCCGGAATGGAATTCCGTCGACCCCCTTAGATCCGTTGAGTGATTTTGGGGTTAGAAGCACGTCCATAATATGTTTTCAAGGTCTGTAGTAGATTTAGGGTTGAATTGGAGAAAGTTAGAATTTCGACAATTTCGGCCTGTAGGTGAATTTCGATATCGGGTTCGGAATGAGATTCCGAAAGTGGCTGTAGGTCCGTAGTGTCATTTTTGACATATGTGTCAAATTTGAGGTCATTCAGATTAGTTTTGACGTGTTTTAACATCGCTTGTAAATTTTGGAAATTTTCTAAGTTCTTAGGCGTAAACCCATGTGTAATTCTTGTTTTTGGTGTTATGTGATGTGGTTTAAAGGCTCAACTAAGTTCGAATGAGGTATTAGGACCGGTTGATAGGTTTGGCTGAGGTCCAGGGGGCCTCGGGTGTTTTTCAGATGCTCAACAAGCTAAATTTTAGACTTAGAGGGTATTAGATTTTTCTGGTGCTGGTTTTCTTCTATGCGTTCGCGTGAGGGGTGTCGCGAATGCGTAGGGTAATCAGGGCTAGGGGAGAAATCGTTATATGTGTTGCGTAAAGGGCCATGTGAACACGTAGGTATTGGCCAGTGTTTAATCGTGAACGCGTGGGCTAGGCCGCGTTCGCGTAGAAGAAGGTAGGCCATAATGGTTCGATGTTATACCATTCACGGTCGCATGATATTAGACGCGTTCCCATAAGGTTGCAGGAGCCAGGGAACCGCGTTCGCGTAGGGATTCCCGCGTTCGTGTAGGGTAAATTTGAGGCGCGTGTTTTTTCTCTTCGCGTTCGCGTCTGGGCTTCCGCGAACGCGATGAAGAACGCTTCTGGGCAGAATTAAAGACCCAAAATCGAAGATTTTAGACAAAATTCATAATTTGAACATGGGAGCTCGGGGATTGGTGATTTTTGAGAGATTTTCACCTGGGTGTTTTGGGTAAGTAATTCCTACTCGGTTTTGATCAATTTCCAGGAATCTATGCTTAATTTCATCCTTAAATTTCGAATTTGGCGTGGAGATTTGGGGAAAATTGAGTAAAGTTCTTAGGCTGAGTTTTTGAATTTTGATCGGGATTTTGGCATCCTATTTGAGTAAATTTGGTATGGTTAGACCCTTGGGTGAATGGATGTTCAGAATTTTTAACTTTTACCCGATTTCGAGACGTGGGCCCAGGCGACTTTTTGGGCGATTTTTCTATTTTCGCGTATTAGCTTCGAATTTATTAGTTAGATTAATTTCTTAAAGTTATATTTACATTATGCAATAGAATTGAATAGATTTGGGAAATTTGAAGTCGGGTCGTCGTGGCAAGAACGTGATTTCGAGTTGAGTTGAGCAGCCGAGGTAAGTGTCTTGCCTAACCCTGTGTTGGGGATTTTCCCTTAGGTTGTTTTTAACATAAATTGTTGTGTGGGCTCCGTGTACGTACACGGGCTATTCTTGCAAAAATCCCATTTTTTCTTCGAAAATTATAAATAGTTTTGTTCTTCTATTACATTACTTCAATGCGTTTAACTGTTCATCTTAGATTAGGGAAGCATGCTTATTTGTTTTCATATTAAATTTCCTACTTGACACTCTGGTTTTCCCTGTTTTACTACATGTGTTTAGATGAATTGTTGTGAGCACCTAATATTTGCCCCGCATGGAAATAACTCCTAGAAATAGACCAAAAATAATTTTAATGAATTTTAGGTTTTTTTCTTTATTTAGTTGCATTTCACGCATGTTTAATATTTTGAATCACAGAAAAAATCATAAAAATTGTCACATTTTTCATTTCATGCCATCTTAGGTTTAATTTGAATTTTAGAAATTAATTAATTTTTAATTGATAGATTAATATATAAAAAATCACAAAAATATACATTTAGCATTAATAAATTAGTCTAATTAATTAGTGAAAATGCTAATTAGGTCTTTTGCAAAATAAATTCAATTAGTAGTAATGTGGCAATTTTTGAAAGAACAAATTTGTCTCTTGTTTCAAATTTGCTCAATTTTAGGGCCCAAAATCACAAGCCCAACCAGATTTCCCCACATTAAAATACCCTAAATGTAACGACCTGACCGGTCGTTTTGCGTATTCGGACCTTGTTCCCCTAAATAAGACTTCCCATAGCGGCTTATAGTGATTTATGACTCGCAGGGACGGGTGGTTCGGGATTTGGAAGTGTTTAGGGCAGTATAAGACACTTGGTTCCTTAAGGTTGGCTTATAAGGCCAAGTTTGACTTCGGTCAACATTTTGAGTAAACGACCTCGGAATCGAGTTTCGACGGTTCTAGTAGCTTCGTATGATGATTTTGGACTTGTGCGTATGTACGGAATGGGTTTTAGATGACCCGGGAGCGTTTCAACGCCAAATAGAGAAAATAGAGTTTCCTTAAGTTCATAATTTGGTTTAGAACGTGTTTTTATGTTATCGAGGTCCGAACGGAATTTTGAGACCGGGAATAGTTCCGTTATGTCATTTATGACTTGCCTGCAAAATTTGGTGTCATTCCGAGTAGTATAGGTCTGTTCGGCGCATTGAAACCGAATTCAAGAACTTGAATTTTCTTAAGTTTGATTTTAGGGGTTTTGAGGTGTGATTTTGAGTTTTAGCGTTGTTTTGGGTGTTACGAAGGCTCGGGCGAGTCCGTAATATGATTTAGGACTTGTTAGTACAATTGCACGGGGGCTCGGGTGGGCCCAGGTGCCTCCGGACACCAAACGGGGCCAAAAACCAGCAGCTTTGGCTGCTGGTGCACCAGATCTGGTGGGACCGCAGGTGCGGTTGCCCAGATCGCAGGTGCGAGACCACCCCTGCGGTCAAGGCCTCGCAGGTGCGGCCCCAGGGGAGATGGTCCAAATCCGCAGGTGCAGACCTTTCTCCGCAGGAGCGGATCCGCTGGTGCGGAAATCCCTCCGTAGGTGCGATCCCCAGCCTCCTTGCATACTTTCGCAGGTGCGGTCCTCGAGCCGCAGGGGCGAGATCACTGAATTTAATACGGGACTAAACCATTTTTCACCATTTCTTCTCCACCATAGGCGATTTTGAGAGCTCACAGGAGGGTATTCGGCCTAGCTACTAAGAGGTAAGTAATTTCCATTTAAATGTTGGTTTATTACATCAAATCTTAGGTAGATTAACACCCAATTAGTGCAAATCAAAGGGGTTAGAGTGAAAACCTAGGGTTGATGAACTTTAGATAATTTCACCACTTATCTACCATGAAATCATACAAAAACTATATATATTAATGATCCTTAGGTTATGGGTGAGTGTTTTCTTCGAAAATTTCCGAAATCCGAGCATGTGGGCCCGGTGGTGTATTTTGGGATTTCTTCAAGAATGATGAATTAGCTAAACTAGTAAGAGAATTCTATACTTTTTAGTGTATATTAACGTATTTATATAACATTTGACTAGTTTCAAGTCCTCGGGTGTAACGTTTAGAGTTTCGGGCGCGTTCTTGGTTCGAGAAGTAGGTTCGGCACGAGGTGAGTCTCCTTTCCAACCTTGTAAGAGGGAACTGTCCCCATAGCTAATTATAAATGATTAAATGTCCTTATTTGCTGGGGCTACGCACGCACGAAGTGACGAGAGTCCGTGCGTAGCTACTACCATGTTATGGGAGGTAGTCTTTAGGACTTACAAGCATGTTTATGTGCCTTGCTTGTATCTCTACATGTATTCCTAGTTGATTATTATCCTTGAACTAGCATGAGAATAATGGAAAGTTACATTAACTTTTACTGTTGCCTTGAACCTTATTTTCCGAGTATAATCTTTATAAATTCCTGAATTACCTGATAAATTCTGGGTATGTTTACGAGCACCCGTGTCGCATGTATGATTCGTGAGCGGGGTAGCCTTATATTTATGTCAACCGCGTCGCATGATCAATTCGCGAGCGGGGTAATAGATGCATCTATGGTTCGTGCCGTTCGACCCTCGGCAGTTCACATTTATTTTTGCGTCGCTTCGGCCGTACGCCTCGGCATTCTATATGCTATGTATTTGACAGAGAGTCTTATTATTATTATTATCAAATAAATTATTCTCTGTGGAAGGGGACTTGGGACTTTTATTGATATTATTATTTGACACTTGCGGGTAGATTGTAGTTCACATACTTCATATTCCATGTCTACTTGATTGCCATGACTGTTAATCCTGTCTAGATTTATTTAATTATACTAGTGCTAATGACCCTAGTGAGTAATACGTCTACCTCTCGTCACTATTTTTTTGAGTTTAGACGGGATACTCACTGGGTACATATTTGTTTATATGTTCTCATGCTGCGCTTCTGTACTTAATTGTACAGGTTCTGAGGCTGGTGCATCTGGTTATCATACCGGAGCGCGATCTTGAGGGTACTATCTGGTTTAGACTACACGGTGAGCTGCTCTTCCTGGCGTTCCTCAGCAGCACTGTGGAGTTTCTATTATTTTTGGATATTTCTGTCTACCCCTTCAGACAATTGTACATTTATTTTGTCTATTTAGTATATTCCACTAGTCGCCTATGGACTTGTGACACTAGGTCTTGGCACACGTAGTTGGTTTTCCTAGTATTTTGCTATACTGTATATGTTGGCAAACGATCTTTTAAGTTTCATTTAATCAAGTTGCATCACTTGACTGTTTTCTTTAAATGATTTCCTAACTTAAAATTTGACAAGTACTTGAACATCCAAATAAGTAAAGTAATCTCGTTAGTAAACTGGTGTTGGCTTGACTGACTCCGGTGTTGGGCGCCATCGCGACTCGAGTCTGAATTTGGGTCGTGACAACATGGTATCATAGCTCTAGGTTCACGTAGGTCTCACAAGTCACAGGCAAACCTAATAGAGTCTTGAAGATCGATACGGAGACGTCTGTATTTATCTTCGGGAGGCTATAGGGTGTTAGGAAACCTCTCTTTATTCATATTCTATCGTGAAGTCGATGGTCTTACTAAATCTCATTCTTCTATTCTCTCACAGATGGTGAGGACTCGTGCAACTAACATTCCGGACCCGGGAGATGCCGCTACCCCCGCTGTCTGAGACCGTGGCAAAGGTCGGGGGAGGGCACCGAGCCGAGGTAGGGGACGAGGGCGTCCTAGAGTGGCTTCATTAGCGCCCCTAGAGGATCCTATCATAGAGAAGCAGGACGAGGTGCCTCCAGCAGATCCTGCCCCAGCAGATTTCATGACTGCACTAGGCTTCCAGGAGGTTATGGGCCGTATGATGCGGTTCATGGACACTATGACCCTGGCTAGTTTATTTCCAACGGATCCTGCCACATCTCTGGCGGGAGGGGGAGTTCATACCCCTACCGCCCAGGCCGCAGGTCATGCAGCGACATTATATCAGACTCCGGGTACTCTGCCCGTGGGTGGAGCATAGCCAGCAGCAGCAACACCTAAGCTTAGACCAGCTGCGGACGGCGATCCGCAGAAGTTACTTGATAGATGGACTCGATTGCACCCTCCGGTCTTCGGAGGTGAGAGGGGTGAGGACGCCAAGGACTTTATTGATAGGTGCAGAGACTGACTGCAGAACATGAGGATTTTGGAGTCCCATGGAGTCGACTTCACTACATTCCAGCTAGAGGGCAGGGCCCGTAGATGGTGGCAGTCATTCATTCTTGGTAGGACAACAGGTTCCCATCCTATCACATGGGAGAAGTTCACCTAGCTTTTCCTGGACAAGTATATTCCACCCTTCGAGAGGGAAGAGCTGCGGTATAAGTTTGAGCAGCTGGAGCAGGGGAAGATATCAGTGACAGATTACGAGGCTAGGTTTTTAGAGTTGTCCCATCATGGTTCTTCCTACTGATGCTGAGAGAGTGCGGAGGTTTGTAAGTGGACTCCACTCAGGTATTAGGGCCAACATGGACCGAGAGGTGGATATGGGTACTCCCTATCAGCTTGTGGTCGAGATAGCTCGCCGGATTGAGGGTTACCGATCGAGGGGCAGAGAGCAGGGTCAGCAGGACAATAGAGCTAGATTTTCTGGAGATTTCAGAGGTACCCCAGCCAGGGGTAGAGGTCAGTTCGGTAGAGGCCAGCCCAACAAGCCTACATATTCAGCTCCTCCACCACCTTCTCGTGGTGCTCCAGTGAGACCATATTTCAGCACCATGCTGGAGAGTTCTTATTGCCCACCAGCCATTTAGGGTCCCTCCGGCGGGTATTCAGGTCATCAGGGGTCTCCTAGTCCTTACTTCAGTGCCATGCCAAAGAGTTCTCATCGTCCCCCAGCTATTCAGGGTTCTTCTTTAGGGCAACAGGTCATGCCTCCAGTGAGATGTTATGAGTGTGGGGATTCAGGCCATATGAGGAGGACTTGTCCCAAGCTTTGGGGCAAGGTTATTCAACAGAGTTACCAGCCCCCATTCTCAGCACCGGCGCCCCATCCACCAAGAGGTGGAGGACAGGCTGGTAGAGGTCGTCCCAGAGGTGGAATCCAGGCAGGGGGAGCTCAGTTAGCTTCTATTCAGTCCAGCGGAGGTCAGTCTTCAGGTACTCCTGCCAGATTCTATGCTATTCCAGCCCGAGCAGATACGGGGGCCTTAGATGCCGTGATCACATGTATTATTTCGATATGTGGTAGGGAGGCATCAGTGCTATTTGACCCAGGATCTACTTATTCATATGTGTCAGCCTTATTTGCTTGCTTTCTGGATTTTCCTCGTGAGTCCTTGGGTTCTCCTATTTATGTATCCAATCCTGTGGGCGATTCTGTAGTGGTAGACCGGGTTTATCGATCTTGTGTGATTACATTTTGTGGGTATGATACTAGGGCGGACCTTCTATTGCTCAACATGGTTGATTTTGAGATTATCTTGGGCATGGATTGGCTATCTCCTCATCATGCCATCTTGGATTGCCATGCCAAGACGGTTACTTAGCCCATGCCTGAGTTTCCTAAGTTGGAGTGGAGAGGTTCCTCATTTAGTGCAGCCAGTAGAGTTATTTCATTCCAGAAGGCTCGACATATGGTCGAGAAGGGTTGTCTGGAGTATCTTGCTTATGTGCGGGACACCACCATCAAGTCTCCTACTATCGATTCAGTGCCAGTTGTTCGAGAGTTCGCTGATGTATTCCCTTCAGACATTCCAGGCATGCCTCCGGATCATGATATTGATTTCTGCATTGACTTAGCTCCAGATACTCAGCCTATTTCCATTCCCCCGTACCGTATGGCTCATAAGGAGTTGAAGGAGCAGCTTGAGAAGTTGATGGCTAAGGGGTTCATTAGATCGAGTGTATTGCCGTGGGGTGATCCAGTTCTATTTATGAAGAAGAAGGATGGATCTATGCGGATGTGCATTGATTACCGCCAGTTTAACAAAGTTACCATTAAGAACAACTATCCATTGTCGCGCATCGATGATTTGTTTGACCAGTTGCAGGGTGCTCGGGTGTTTTCCAAGATTGATTTGAGATCGGGATACCATCAGTTGAAGATTAGGGCTTCTGATGCCCCGAAGACCGCTTTTCGTACGAGATATGGCCACTACGAGTTCCAGGTGATGTCGTTTGGCTTGACTAACGCCCCAGCAACATTTATGGTCTTGATGAACAGGGTGTTCAGACCGTATATTGATTCCTTTATCATCGTCTTCATTGATGACATTCTGACTTACTCACGTAGCCTGGGAGAGCACGAACAACATTTGAGAGTTGTGCTCTAGACTTTGCAAGAACAGAATCTATATGCTAAGTTCTCCAAGTGTGAGTTTTGGTTGGATTCCGTGGCATTCTTGGGACACGTGGTATTCGGAGAGGGTATCAAGGTTGATCCTAAGAAGATTGAGGCAGTTCAGAGTTGGCCACGGCCTACTTCAGCTACAGAGATCAGGAGTTTCTTGGGTCTAGCCGATGGGCTTTTCATCCATTGCAGCCCTACTGACTAGGTTGATTCAGAAGAATGCTCCATTTTGGTGGTCCGACGAGTGTGAGGCGAGCTTTCAGAAGCTCAAGACAGCATTGACCTCAGCACCAGTTTGAGTATTGCCTTCTGGTTCTAGGATGTATACAAAGTATTGCGACGCTTCACGCGTTGGCTTGGGGTGTGTGTTGATGCAGGAAGGGAGAGTTATTGCTTATGCTTTGCGCCAGCTGAAGGTTCATGAGAAAAATTATCCTGTGCACGATTTGGAGTTGGCGGCGAGAGTTCATGCTCTTAAGATTTGGAGGCATTACTTATATGGGGTGTCTTGTGAGGTTTATACAGACCACCGCAGCTTGCAGCACTTGTTCAAGCAGAGGGATCTTAATATGAGGCAGCGCAGGTGGCTTGAGTTGCTGAAGGATTATGACATCCCCATTCTTTATCATCCGGGCAAGGTGAATATGGTGGCAGATGCTTTGAGCAGGAAGTCGGAGAGTATGGGTAACTTGGCTTACATTGCAGCGGAGGAGAGACCTCTAGCCTTGGACATCCAGTCCTTGGCTAATCGCTTGGTGAGATTAGATTCGAGTTCTTGCACATGTGGTTGCTCAGTCTTCGTTATTGGGGGAGATTAAGGCTCGGCAGTATGATGATCCGTGCTTGGCAGAGCTACGGGAGACAGTGGTTCAGGGTGGTGCCAAGGAGGTTACTATTGGCGAGGATGGTGTTCTGAGACTTCAGGGCCGGTTGTGTGTCCCTAATGTTGATGGCTTGAGGCAGAGGATCCTAGTGGAGGCACACAATTCTCGGTATTCTGTTCATCCTGGTGCTACGAAGATGTATCGTGATTTGAAGCAACATTTCTGGTGGAGGCTAATGAAGAAGGATATTGTGGAGTACATGGCTAGGTGTCTTAATTGCCAGCAGGTTAAGTATGAACACCAGAGGCCAGGGGGCCTACTTCAGCAGATGCCCATCCCTGAGTGGAAGTGGGAGCGCATCACCATGGACTTCTTGGTTGGGTTTCCTCGGACTTTGCAGAAGGTTGACGCGGTTTGGGTCATTGTGGATAGATTGACCAAATCGGTGCATTTCATTCCTATGGCTACTACTTATACTTCTGAGAGGCTAGCTCAGATTTACATTCAAGAGATAGTCCGGTTGCTTGGTGCGCCGGTGTCCATTATATCAGATCGACGTCCTCAGTTCACCTCACACTTCTGGAGAGCATTTCACAGAGAGATGGGTACTCAGATAGATCTCAGCACATCATTTCATCCATAGACTGATGGTCAGTCGGAGCGTACAGTTCAGATATGAGGACATGCTCAGAGCATGTGTGATTGACTTTGGAGGTCAGTGGGACCAGTTCTTGCCTTTGGCCGAGTTTGCTTACTGTTGATACCCAATTTTTCCTCAAACTATTTTTTTTTTCAAACTTGCAGATAAACTTTCAAAATCACTCTTTGTAATAATGAATATTTTCCCCTATTTTTCCCCTATTTTTATTAAATTATTTTCATGTTTGTCTGATATTTTATATTTAAATAATTGATATTAAATTATGTTATAAATAATTTTAAAATATTTCCAGCTCGGTATGTCATTTTTAATCATTTTTTTATCCGTTAGGATTCAATTATTTCATTAAATTAGCCAATCGGGCATTATTTAGCTATAATTACAATGATTTTGCAATTATAGCCCAATTGCACACTTTATGTTATTTTAATTCGATAATTAGTCATTTTTATAATTAATATTATTTAATTACCTTAATTTCATTTATTTAAACTCAATTTCATTTTTTATATAATTATTGGCTGTTTATTTAATTATTTATCTATTTTTTGGGGTATTTAATATCTAGCCACCTTTTATTTAAAAACTAGTCTTAATTAAATACCCAACCCAAACCCAATTAAATACCCAACCCAAAACCTATCAAATACCCGACCCAAACCCGAGCCAATCTTAACCGTTGATCAACGTCCAGATATTACTTACCTAATTTAATTCTAACCTAACCCCTGACCCCTCAGTCTTCGAGACTGGTCTCTCTCTCTACCCGTCTCTTCCTCTCCTCCTCTATCTAGAACCTTCTGGGTTCTTCTTCATCTCCGATGGCCTCCACCGTCTCTCCGGCCACCTCCAGTCTCATCCCTTTCGACCACCAACCGCCTTGAAGCCTAATCTCTCTGATCCTCTCCGTCTTTGAGACCTCCATGGGTTCCAACCATGCCGGACCACCACTGGAAGCTCTGCCTGGGATTTTTTCCGGCCTTTCTCCGATGGGTTTTGACTCGATGGTGCTCTAAACACCATTGTCCTGAGTTTCATAGCCAGGCTCCCTTACTTCTCCCACTGGTTTCTCACGAAACCCTAATCTCCTGTATCTTGGTTTTTCTTTTGAGATCCGTTTTACATTTACAATATTATGAAATTTCTCTATTGTCCTCTCTGAAAAATCTCGTTTTTTTAATAATTTCAAAAGCTAGGGTTTCTCGACCCTATTCTCAAAACAGTTTTCCTTTTTGATTTTTTAGTCACCTATGATGTGTTTAAACGAGTATCTCATGATTTCATGTTGCCTTGACTGTTATTTTGAAACCCTAGTTTTGGGGTTAATCTTTATTATGTGTATCCATTTTTCACTCGACTATGTGTATTCGTGTGTTCTTGTTCAATTCAGTGCTATGACCTTTTCCTGCTGATCATCTCTTTGTGTTACTGCTATTTAAATGTTTAATTATTGATTTACCTTATTGATTTTTACCTATTGATTTTATACTGATATTTATATAAAATCCCCAAGCCTGCGATGTTTTCCATGAATAGCTGATCCTATGTATTCCCTCTGTAATTTTGTACCAATTTTTAAATGCTTTCCATATTTATGTTATACTTTCCTTAAATTGGATTCCCTGCGATTATAATTGAGTCCGATATTCTTTCAATTGATTTTTTTTCAAAAAACTAATACTCTGCTTTACTTTATAAATAACTGTTAGTGTAACTTTCCTTAATTAATACCATGTATTTGGCTTTATTTATATACTATGTGATTTAGTATTCCCTAATTAAATAAAATCAGTCTTAATTTTGATTCCTTTTCCTAATTTGGCCATGATTGGCACCGTTTGGGCTTGACTCCCTAATTAAAGGGAGTCCAAGTCCTTGATTGACTCTGATTGATTCTGACTGAACGATTATTCCTGTAATTATGCTAAATTACTACTCTTTGCCTATGTTATTACTTGGTTTTTGACTTTATATATACACTGCCTTCTCTCCTTATACACACACTCTTGACTGACACTGACACTGATATCACACACAAATACACTGAGTAATCCTTGTTGCTCTTTTGCTTCTGCACATTACTGCTCTGTTGCTCCTTTGTTCTGCATACTGCTATTGCTGTTCTATCTCTTTGCACCTTGCTATTCTATATCAATCGACTGGTATGTCTCTAAGTTAATTTTATAGTGTCTTTACACAATATGCTTCAGTTCTTGTTTATATACCTGTTGTTCCTTTGGTGTTTTATCTTGTGGTTCTACTGCCTACCATGCAATTAGCATGATTCTATAATTTCCTTTCTCTTTTGTTAGTCTAATAAGTACTCTGCTTTCCTCATGTGATTCTCTATAGTTGTTTGAGTCTAGTGTAATTAGCATGTCCCTGCTATTCCTCCTTTCCTATCAGTCTAATATGTCTCTTGTTCCTCATGTGTGACTCTATGTGAGACTTATGTCACTAGTATGCCTATTTGTCTATGGGTTAATGTTTCTTATCTCAACATAACTACTGTTACATGCTCTCACCCCCTATTTAGCCTCTCATGCTGCAACCTGTGTCCCTCCATCTAATTTCTAAATGCTATATAATTCAGATCCTGTTAATCTATGATTACTTTGTGACAACTATGTGGTAACTATGTGAATCTATAACCTTATTCTATTGCTAACATGTGAATTACTTATCCCCAACTCCCTTTCCCCTGTTGAGTTTGTCTCTTGAACCCTGCACCTTTGCTGAGTTGTGATTGGTCTATTTCTTTCCCTTTTGCAAACTATTTTTCTTTCATAAAACTCTTACATTGTTCTCTGAAGTCATTTTCAAAACTGTTATTTCAGAACTCTTTCAAACTCAACACTCTTTTAAACTATAAGCACTTCACACTACTCTTAGAAATTAGGTCCTACCCCCTTTGTGTGAGCATTGCCTTGAGTACCCCTGAGTACTCATTGAGCTTTGACAAACAAACTGGTAATTCCACACTGCACTTCGTTAAAATCATGGCAATTTTGCTTGGGTGCTGGTAGTGGCCAGGGACCCATTTGGGGCCCTAGAGAACTTTGCCGCACCCAGGCCATGTAAGGATGTGAAACTCGAAAGGAGTGAGGCTGGGAGATTGGGCCTGATTGAAGGCTCCCTATAGAAGTAGCTTCTTACCTTTTTCATTTCATTAATGTAATTTATTATTATTGGCCTGTAATAACTTGTAAACGAATAATTGGGGATGGATAGTGAATATGGGAGGGGACTATGCATGTTTAGTATAGTATGGGTAGAAAACATGACTATAGGATTTTACTTACCTATGTGTGTAATAGTATCATGCTTAGGACATGCATACCACGCATTAGAAATCATATTTAGGTACTTATTTCAGCATAACTGTTATATTCATGTCATTTTATAAGCCCTGCTCACACTTAATAGTTATAACCAAGTAATAAAACTGCCATAATGTTACTGCTGCTGCATATTCATAAGCACTACATTTAGAAGCCATGTTTTAGGCATTCATGTATGCATTAGATACTATGTTCCTTAGTATTTTTTTCCCCAGCATGTCTGTTTTCAATTATACTCTGTTGAACGACTAGTCAGCCTGTATTAACTCTAATAACCCCGCTAAAATTGTGTAAAATGGCTTAAAACGTTTTTTGCAAATGTATCTTTTCTCGCATATCTTTAAAATCAGGACTAAAGTATGCATGCTCACCTTTCAAAACCAAATAGGCAATGTGTACGACGCCTAGGAAAACCTTAGGCCTTACACATATTAAAACCCAAATCAACCGTTTTATGTCCTGTTGTTGTTAAAAATGATCTGCAAAGCTAATCAGTCTCTTCTGATAACTTGAGAACATCGCTGTGTGTCATTATTTTCACGCTTGTGTGCCCAGCAATTAATAGATTTTCCAAAAAAACTCTTCCTCTTACAAAGTCACTTTGTTTCGTTTGAATCCTTGCTCCATCTTTTAATTATTGGTCTCTGTGCACTCACTCTCTTTTGCTAAAACTCCTTTGAACTACTAGTTCCTGCTTTATTTTTGAATCATTTATTTCAAAGTAAGTCACCCCTGTTTGAAACTACTCAGTTTTACTTTCAAATCTTGCTTTACTTCTGGTTATTGGTTTTCTAAAGGTTATTCATCTGTTTATTTGAAACACCATCAAAACTGCTGTACATTTTTAATCACGCTATTGCCTTTGAATTACTGGATTTTTCCAATCAATTCTTCTTCTTTAAGCTGCTCTGTTTTAATTGACTTCTTGCTTTATTTTCTGAAAACCAAAGTTCCTAAGCCTACTGTTTTCAAACTTAAAACCTCTGCTTTAAACTCTTTCCTTGAGACACCTTGATGTGCTTGAGTCGTGCTATTTACGTATACAACCTGTGGAGGGATTTATTAGCCCATATTTGCTTTTGTATGCTTCCTCTATATGTAATTCTAACCGTTATTGCATGTCGCTTAGAGTTTTACTTTAAACTTAGGGGTCAGCCTAGTACTCGCCTTGTAAGAATAGTAGTCATAAACACCCTCCAGGACTGATAGGATGGGACGGGTAATATCACGCAATAAGCATTCATGACCAACACACGCGCTTTAAATAACCTTTACGGGGTGGGAAGGGTAGAATGCGGATATGATGACCGGTGCGCTAATACCACGTGTAGCCGCCTCTTTGAGGAAGTGACATACCGGGTATTGCATTGATGTGATCCGTATTACTTTAAACCTAGGACAATTCTTTTCAAATGTTTATTCTAATGTTTTTTTCCAAAACCTTCAAAGATTTTCATACTTGTTTGAAATCCCCTCTTATATGAACCTTACTTGCTACTTGTTCACCGTCCAAATTCACAAATTTTTTTGGCTGGGACCCATAGTTGTGGATCTTGAGGGGTGCCTAACACCTTCCCCTTGGGATAATTTCAAGCCCTTACCCAATCTCTGGTAATGCAAACTAGTTTATGAGTTATCAACCCTAGGTGCCCTAACGCACCATAAAAATCGTTAGGTAGCGACTCTTCCTTAAATCCTTTTCCTTTAAGGAGTTGTCCAGAATGTCATAAAACCCGATCTCTCCGTACCTAACTCGTGCGGTAGAAAAAGGGGGTGCGACATCATGGCGACTCTATTGGGGACTTTCCCTAGGCTTATACCATTACAAGTGGCTTTGTGAATTTGTACCTTTAATTTTCATTTTAATGCTTACACCATTTCCTATTCCCCGTTATATGCTGTTAATTGTTAATATTTGCAAGCATTTATTTCACCTAAATGAAACTGACATATCTTCATGTTTTCTTTGTAACCTCTTTCCATTATAACTGTTGTATTTTCTTTCATTACCGCTTTCCTCAACGTGAAAATACATGCCTATTTGTTTAAATGATATTTATTCGCATATCATACTCCGCATTCATATTCCACTCGTGCCAAACAAAAATCCTATAGCAACGCTTACAATGAGTGATTGTGCTAGTCCAATATTATCACCCCTAAATTCGGAAAGGCGTATTTGTGGTAAAACTAGTCGATCAGCGGTGCCGTCGACAATTCCGTGCCTTCCCCCTTGAGTTGTCCGCTCAAGGGTACCAGTCTAAAACCCCAATAGAAACCTTACTCTATTGTATGTTTCATGCATCATGGTCGAACTTAGGCAGGCTAACGTATTGTACGCACAATAGCCTTTAAGCTAGCCTTGTCCAAAGTCCATTGGGTTTCCCTGGAACCCAAAAGAACGCCTTCACGTTGTGTGCATTCATTTGGAGAACATAAATGCTCATGCTAATTATTGATGTTAAATAGTCGAGTCTGGTGGGGGTAAGGGCCTAACCTATTTATTTTGCAGAAATGAGGCAGGAGGTCCCCAGATTCAGCATGGTCACCAACATCCACCCAAAGCTTCTGAATTGGTGGGAAGACTTGCACTCAAGCGACAAAACAATTGACCCGGAGGAGAAGTTCATTAGGAGGATCGAGACTTGTTAGAAGACCGAGAGAGCTGAAATGGGAATTCTAGCCAGGACCTACTTGCTGCAGGGACTCCGCGAGATGGGGATGTTGATCAAGGCAAGCAGAGATGCCGAGTCTGGGGAAGGTCTTTCTAGGACCAAACATATAGGATTTGTCTTTACTTTGTTTTTGATGTAATAAAGCCACTGGCCATTAGTGACATTTTATTTTTCGCATTCTTAGAGTCAAGTTGGATTTGTCTATTTTATTATCGATAAAATGAGGCATTTAGTATTTTAAGTTCTCCAAATTAATTTTTCGCTAGGCCTACCTCGGGCTCAAGAGGTCCCCCAACTTAGGACACGCTTTACATTTCCGCACTACGTGTTTAAAATATCGCAATGTTTTGTGATTACTCACTAACCGCATTACCTTTTTTGTTTTTATTTAGTTATTCCCCTTCCCCAAAGGTTAGTTCGTGCACTCTGGCATCAACATCTTATTGCACAAGATCAAAGGGCCCTCTTCCTACTCCTCCTCCCAGTCCTCCCAAAGGAAAAAGTAAGGGTAAAACTAAGATGGCAGATGCAAGCGGTACCAGAAAAGACAACAGAGATGAACAAGTTGAGATCACTGACGGTCGAGGTATTCAGGTTCTGCACGAGGGTATGTCTCCACTAGAGAAGAAATTGATAAAGTTCCAAGAGGAACTTGATCAAGTCAAGAACTTGGCCCACTTATCATTCTCCCTACAACGTCCTAGACGTTCACTTCCCAAATGCTCTGAACCCCACTTTACCACAAAACATCCCCAAACAACCCAATCACCCCAAATATCCAACTCCACCAGCTCAATGCAATACATGTCACCACAACACTCCGCCTCTCCAGGATCAGACAAGAGACCACTTCTAGGCTTACGATAATCCCATTTATGTGGAAACCGTAGCTCATTCCACACCGCATACCCATGAGTCTGACGAGAAGGATAAGCTCATCAGGAATATGGCTGAGGAACTCAAAATAACAAAGCCAATAACACTCAAGAAGCGCAGTACCACTTTTGGTCTGGGGTACGAGTACACTTGGAAGGAATTCAAGAACTGGTCGCCACCATGGCGCGACCCCTACTACCCATTGGAGCATCCAATACCCCACATAGAGCAGACTTTCCAGCCAACTGACATCACATATGGTACACACGAGGAGGAAGCACTAGCGGCAATGAGGGATCTCTTTCTGGATGATGAGGATATGGACTGTTGTGTCGTTCTCGAGGAGGAGGGGGAGGAAGGTCCTTCTATACAAGTGGTGAGCAAGGGATCATATCTCAACAATTGTTCCGTCAGGACAACCAAAGCCCGTCGATCCTCGGGGTAGCAAGGCTAACAAAAGCAGCTTTATTTACAGTTTTATTTATTGAAAGAATTTTCTTCCTTTTCGCATTTTTAATTTCTGCACGAAAGAGCTCCCATGTGTAAACTATTATTCAATTTATCAAAGCATTTCCAATTTCTTTATAAATATTATATTTACTTGCTACTGTTTTCCTCCCCATTACTTTATTTACACAACATTACTATTACTTATCTTGATGAACCGACGACTGTGACCTGCAACGAGGCAACGGAACAAATAGATTCCGAGTCAGACGAGGATGATATACCTGAGGATATTATTAAAGAGGTCGAGAAATTTGAGAATAAACCCAAGTCTAACTTGGACGAGACTGAGGTCGTCAACCTGGGAAATGCAGAGAACGTCAAAGAAACACGCATCAGAATTCATCTGTTGCCGTCAGAAAAAGGAGGAATATACAGAATTATTAAGGTCATATGATGACATGACTGGCCTCAGTACATCTATTGTGGCCCATAAGCTGCCAACCAATCCAACATGCCCACCAGTGGCGCAAAAGCTCAGGAAGTTCAAACCAGACATGAGCTTGAAAATCAAAGAAGAGGTCACCAAGAATATCAACGCCGGGGTTCTCCGGGTGGTCGAATACCCTACATGGCCAACATTGTGCCTGTACCAAAGAAGGATGGGAAGGTCAGAGTCTGCGTCGACTACTGGTATCTCAACCGGGCCAGTCCGAAAGACAACTTCCCCCTGCCAAACATACACATCTTAATTGACAACTGTGCCAAGCACGAGCTGCAATCCTTTGTAGATTGTTTTGCTGGTTACCATCAGATTTGGATGGACAAGGAAGATGCTGAGAAAACGACATTCATTACGCCGTGAGGAGTGTACTGCTACAAGATGATGCCATTCGGTCTGAAGAATGCACGAGCCATTTATATGCGATCCATGACTACTATATTCCATGATATGATTCACAAGGAGATCGAGGTTTATGTGGACGACGTCATCATCAAATCAAAGAAAGCTGCTGATCACATGGAAGATTTGAGAAAGTTCTTCAACAGGTTAAGGAAATACAATCTGAAACTTAACCCCACAAAGTGTGCGTTCGGGGTTCCTGCTGGCAAGCTGCTAAGGTTCATTGTCAGTCGTCGAGGAATAGAGCTAGATCCATCAAAGGTCAAAGCCATCCAAGAATTGTCGCCACCAAGGAACACGAAGGATGTTATGAGCTTTCTGGGAAGGCTCAATTATATCAGCCAGTTCATAGCCCAGTCCACTATCATTTGCGAACCGATTTTCAAGATGCTAAGAAAGGATGTGGCCACCAAATGGACTGAGGATTGTCAAAAGGCCTTCGACAGAATCAAAGAGTATATCTCAACACCACCAGTCTTGGTACCTCCAGAGCCGGGTAGACCTCTATTACTCTACCTTGCTGTGTTAGATGGAGCTTTAGGTTGCGTTCTCGGGCAACATGACGAAACAGGGAGGAAAGAGAAAGAAATTTACTACCTCAGCAAGAAGTTTACTCCATATGAGGCCCGGTATTCTCTACTAGAACGCACCTGTTGTGCTTTGACTTGGGTCGCACAGAAGTTGAGGCATTATTTCTGTGCCTACACAACGTACCTCATATCGAGGATGGATCCGCTAAAGTACATCTTTCAGAAGCCCATGCCCACTGGCTGGCTAGCTAAATGGCAGATCCTGTTAAGTGAGTTCGACATCATTTACGTAACTCAGAAGGCGGTCAAGGGACAAGCATTAGCCGATCATCTTGCTGAAAATCTCATGGACGGAGAGTACGAACCATTGAAAACGTATTTCCCCGATGAAGAAGTGTCATTCGTAGGATATGACATTGCAGTACCTACGATGGATGGAGGATGATCTTTGATGGGGGTGCAAACTTCAAAGGCTTGGGTATTGAAGCAGTCTTAATTTCAGAAACTGGTCAGCACTACCCGGTATCCGCCAAGCACAGGTTCCCCTACACCAAGAACATGGCTGAATATGAGGCTTGCATCCTAGGGCTCAACTTGGCCATCGACATGAATGTTCAAGAATTATTAGTGATTCGCGATTCAGACTTATTGATACACCAAGTCGAAGGAGAATGGGCGACTAAGAATTCCAAAATACTGCCATACCTACACCGTGTGCAGGAATTGAGAAAGAGGTTCCCAAAGATTGAATTCCGGCATGTTCCCAGAATCCAGAATGAGTTCGCCGACGTATTTGCTACCTTGTCATCTACGATCTAGCATCCAGACAAGAACTTCATTGATCCAATCCCGAAAGGGATCCACAATCAGCCAGCCTACTGCGCCCATGTTGAAGAGGAAGCAGACGGAAGACCTTGGTTTCATGATATCAAGGAGTACTTGGCAGATGGAGAGTACCCAGAGCTTGCAAATGCTACTCAGAAGCGCACTCTTCGAAGGTTATCAAAATATTTCTTTCACAGCGGAGGAGTCCTGTACAGGAGGACTCCCGATCTTGGTTTTCTAAGATGTGTCGAAGCAAAGGAAGCAACGAAGTTGTTGGAGGAAATACATGCTGGTACATGCGGTCCTCATATGAACATGTTTGTTCTAGAAAAGAAGATACTTCGGCTGGTTATTTCTGGATGACTATGGAAACATATTGCATCCAGTATGTCCGCAAATGCCACCGATGTCAGATACATGGGGATATCATAAAGGTACCTCCCAGTGAGCTTAATGCAACAAGTTCACCCTGGCCGTTCGCCGCTTGGGGCATGGATGTTATTGGACCAATCGAGCCTGCAGTCTCCAATGGACACAGGTTCATTCTGGTTGCCATTGACTATTTCACCAAATGGGTCGAAGCATCATCTTACAAAGCAATTACTAAGAAGGTCGTGGCCAGCTTTATCCGCGACCGCATTATTTGTCAGTTTGGAGTTCCATAGTCTATCATCACCGATAATGGTTCCAATATCAACAGTGACTTGATGAAATCCATGTGTGAAACCTTCAAGATCAAACACAAGAACTCCATAACATACATACCGCATATGAATGGATCCGTTAAGGCTGCCAACAAGAACATCAAAAAGATACAGAGAAAGATGATAGAGAAGCACAAGAAGTGGCATGAGAAGCTGTCATTCTCCCTACTGGTATACTGCACCACAGTTCGCACATCAACTGGGGCAACTCCTTACATGTTGGTAGACGGTATAGAAGCCGTCATTCCTGCTGAAGTTGAGATTCCATCTTTGAGAATCATACAATAAGGTAAGCTCAGCGACGCAGAATGGGTAAAAAGTCGCTATGAGGAATTGGCCGTCATAGACGGAAAAAGAATGAACGCGGTTTGTCATGGTCAGCTATATCATAACAGAATGACTAGAGCCTTCAACAAGAAAGTCAAACCAAGACGATTCACAGCGGGGCAGCTAGAATTAAAGAAAATCTTTCCTCATCAAGACGAAGCAAAAGGGAAATTCTCTCCCAATTGACAAGGCCCGTACATGGTTCACCGAGTGCTGACGGGAGGAGCACTCATACTTGCATAAATGGCGTGAGAAGTTTGGCCTAAACCAATCAACTCAGATGCAGTCAAGCGTTACTATGTGTAACTCTTTATGCTTTTGCGCAATGTTGTAAATCGAACTACGCCTGACTTGATTCCCTTTTGAGAGGGGATACGTAGGCAGCCCTATGGGTTCGGTCACATTTTAATAAAAATTTCATTTTCCCCACGAATGGAAACTGGGGCAGAATTTTGAAGAGGGAGCTCGAAATTCCGAAGCAAGTTCAGCCGAGCACCGCACAAGCAACAACCAGAAGCATTCACCCATCCAACTGTGGCAGAATTTTAAGGAGGACCTTCAAATTTTCGTAGCAAGAGAGGTTGCAATGTCTTGAACCGCGTCGTGGTCGTCGGTTCATCCAAAGAAAATTATTTTTCAATTATATGTTATATCATATTTTTATAAAACCATGCATGTTTATTTTCTCGTAACCGCTTGTTTTAGCAACGCTACCCCATGGTACAACAAAGTTATCATCATCAAGCAGACATGCCAAGCCAAGCCAACCGGGGATACGAACTAACCCTCCCCTTTACAGAACTCACGATTTTTCTTTGGATGCAGGCACAAATACGGAGAAAGCCCAAAACATCTTATTATCCTCGCAAGACGCATACTTCTCAAGGATACACTCTCAAACTCGTCGCACATGCCGATGTTTACTATTATCGCAAACAACGCTTCATTCACAACAATCATATCGCCGCACTTTATCATAAGCTAAGAACTCTTACTGTCGTTTTATTTTCTGCATTGCATAAGGCTACTATTCTACCTTCCAAGGTTGCACGCTACCTCCCCCGGATTTTATTTCCTGCACTGCATAAGGCTACCATTCTGCCTTCCGAGGTTCCACGCTACCTTCCCTACATTTTATTTCCTGCACTGCATAAGGCTACCATTCTTCCTCTTGAGGTTCCACGCTACCTCCTCCGCAATTTATTTCCTGCACTGCATAAGGCTACCATTCTGCCTTCCGAGGTTTCACGCTACCTCCCCCGTATTTTATTTCGTGCACTGCATAAGGCTAACATTCTGCCTTCCGAGACTAAGCACTGTCTCCCTGCATTTTCTCACATTGTATAAGGCTACCATTGTCACGACCCAAATTCCCAACCTTAGGGATCGTGATGGCGCCTAACATCACACTTGCTAGGCAAGCCAATGTTAGAGTTTGATCAAGTATTTCCGTTAATTAATCACTTAAACAGGATAGAACAATTTTAAACTAAACTTGATCCAATGAATTTCAATAAATACCTTCGAATATTAAATAAAAAAACAATAAATTAAGCCGAGCCACGAACTAATTATATAAATAAATCTAGAACTACCCCAGAGTCTGGTGTCACAATTCACGAACTACTAAAGAATACTACAAATAATGGGCTGAAAGAAATAGTGTAACTGTTCTGAATAATATAAAACAGTATATGTAAAAATAGGAGAAGACTCTTGGAATCTGCGAACGCCGGCAGATGTACCTCGTGTCTCCAAATGAATAGGTAGTCGTCCTGAATCCCCTAATGCTGACTAGTACCTGGATATGTGCAAAAGAGCACAGAGTGTAGTATCAGTACAACCGACCCCATGTACTGTGTAAATGCCGAGCCTAACCTCGACGAAGTAGTGACGAGGCTAAGGCTGGGCTTTAACAATATAGTCGATAACAATATTAAATAACAAAGCAGTAAAGAAGTCTACACAAATAAATAAATGCTGCAACAAATTTTCATAACTCAGCTGCCTTTTTCAGATCTCAGCTATAACCAATCCTTAAATAAATTTTTAAATTTCCAAACTTTAGCTTTAAATAAAAAAATAGTGCCAAAATATATAAAGAATAGTAAAATAAATATTTAAGCTTTTCAAACTTTATTTCTTTTTGAAAATCAGAAAAAAATATAAATGTCCTCCCTTATCGCTCCTTGTTGCGGCGTGCAACCCGCTCCCACCTGTCCTCCCTTATTTCTCCTCCCTAAATATATCACCATTATTACTTCTGTTGCAGCGTGCAAACCGATCCCACCTGTCCACCCTTATCACTCCTTGTTGCGGCGTGCAACCCGCTCCCACCAGACATATCATATCAATTTATTCATAAATTTCACAATTCAAGCCAAGCCTTTCACAATATTTTTGTCTTGATAATTATAAATAGTAAACTGTATTTTTCTCATAACTTCATCAATATCCTCTCAACCATGAAACCAATAGGAACATAAGAATATCTATATTTATTTCGTAAAACAATGCCTAGCTCCTCAACCGTTTTATATCACAGGGAAGTCAATTCAAACAATCAATATTTTTCCAAAAATAGTCACAACAATATCTAACAAAAAATTAATCAGGCCAAATAGTCATGGAAACAATAACGAACATATAATAAGTAAAACCATAATTAAATAAGTGAGGAACGGGAAGGGGATCATGTTCAACAGACAAGTTGGGTGGTGCATAGGTACTCGTCACTTCACCTATACACCACACCCATGCTTTTCACATAACAAACAAGTGGGAAGTCCTATTCCCTCAAGCCAAAGTTAGACCAAACACTTACCTCAATTCCGTAGGCCACTCACTGCTCAATTATCGCTTTTCCTTTTGAATTCACCTCTAACTTGCTCGAATCTAATCAAAATTAACTTAATATCATTAACTAATGCTAAAGGAACTTACTTTATTGAATAATATAAATTTTCCTAAGTTTTCTAGAAAAAAAGTGAAAACCCAACCCCAGGCCCGCTTGGTCTAAACTCGGGGTTCGGACTAAATTACGTTTACCCATTCACCCACGAAACCAAATATGCTATTAGTTTTTAAATCCGACCTTAATTTGATATAAAAATTCAATTTTTACAAAACTTCCTAATTCTACCCAAATCCTAAATTTTTACCATGAAAATCCTTTGTTTTTGCTTTAAAAGTGATGCCAAATAGTAAGGAATTGAAAGAACAAGGTTTGGAATTGATTACTTATGAATTGGGATGAAGATTGTTGAAGAAAACTCGTTTTTAGGGCTGGAACCTTGAAAAATTGAAGAAGAAAAAGGTCTGCCCATTTTTAATATATTTTCTGCCAGTTATTCTGCCTCGTTTATTGTGCCAAACGATCCCTAAACTTGATTTTTATGTTTCCAATGGATTCCTTGTGAAATTCTAGTCAAGTTAGACTTTTGAATCACTCAATTTGACCTAACAATGAAGGAGATATGTATGTTTTAATATTTGCAATTAGTGCAGATTTTTAATACGCCGTCAGGGGTAATTTCATCATTAACCTGAAAAATCTGGCAACCTTAGTAAAATGACCATAAAATCCTCATACGATGATTCTTTTTGATACGGGTCCGTAATTACGATACGAATCTAATACTTCATTCAAAACTTAAATCGGAGCTCATTTGTTCAATATAATATTATTTATGCTTTAGAAACAACGTCGAAGCATAAGAAAGAACGAGCGCAACACGAACCAAACCTATTTGAAACTCACCCGAGCCCTCGGGGCTCTAAACCAAATATGAACGCAAGTCTAGAAGCATCATACAGACTTGCTCGTGCAATTAAATCATGAAAATAACATGTAAAACTATGAATTAAACCTCAAAACTCATTATTTTCCTCAAGAACACTTATAGTTCATAACTTTTCAATCGGATGTCCGAATCACGTCGAAAAGAACTCTGTTTTTCACCAAATTTCACAGGTAAGGCCTAAATATCATAACAAATCTTTACCGGCCTCCAGAACCAAAATACGGGCCCGATACCTATGACTTCAAACATTAATTCTTTTCTTTATTTCATAAATATTTCAGCAAAATAATTTCTTTCAAAAATTGATTTCTAAGGCTTGGGACCACAGAATTCATTTTCGGGCATACGCCCGAGTCCCATATTTTACTGCGGACCTCCCGGGATCGTCAGAACACGGATCCGGGTCCATTTACTCAAAATGTTGACCAAAGTCAACTTTTATCAAATTTAAATTCTAAAAATCACTATTTCTCATATTTTCACATAAAAGCTTTCCGGTTTCACGCCCGGACTGCGCACGCAAATAGAGGTATTTAAAATTAATCTTTTTATGGCTAATAAGCTAAGAAGAAAGTCTTAATTCATAAAACGACCCCTTGGGTCATCACAATCTCCACCTCTAAAACAAACGTTCGTCCTCGAACGGACATAGAAAATTGCGTGAATTGGCGAACAAGTGTGGATATTTACACTGCCTGTCCGACTCGGACTCCCAATTAGCTGCCTCTAAATTCATTTTTGGGCATACGCCCGAGTCCCATATTTTACTGCGGACCTCCCGGGATCGCCGGAACACGGATCCAGGTCCGTTTACTCAAAATATTGACCAAAGTCAACTTTTATTAAATTTAAATTCTAAAAATCACTATTTCTCATATTTTCACATAAAAGCTTTCCGGTTTCACGCCCGGACTGCGCACGCAAATAGAGGTATTTAAAATTAATCTTTTTATGGCTAATAAGCCAAGAACAAAAACTTAATTCATAAAATGACCCCTTGGATCATCACAACCATCCTGCCTTCCGAGGTTAAGCTCTACCTCCCCTGCATTCGCATCTTTGCATAAGGCTACCATTCTGCCTTCCGAGGTTAAGCGCTACCTCCCCAGCATTTATTTCTTGCAGTGCATAAGGATATCATTCCTCCTTCCGAGGTTCCACGCTACCTCTCTCTGCATTCTACTTCATTACGCAAAGCTCCTATCTACCTTTTCAAAGCAATCACCTTTCGTTACGTTATTTATTTACGGTTTCTTTCGGGCTAAGATCTGCCCCTCTTTCTTTTCGCAAATCGCAAGACTAAGCTCTGTCTTGTCAGCATCATACTACTGCATTCTTCATGGGCTGAAATATCGCCAACTTGTCCAAAGGCGTCATCGTTTAGAGGCACCATCTTCATGGCCCGAGAACATCATTTCATGGCCTAAGGATCTTTTTTATTCAACCTGCATATCATTATTCAAAGGCATTATGGTTCGGAGGTACCATCCTCATGGCCCGAGAACATCATTTTATAGCCTGCGAATCCCGAACCGAGCGATTCATGGCCCAGGACATCATGATCTAAGGACATCATCCTAAATATTCCGAAGACAACATTCATAGTCCAACGGGAACTTGCATCATATTTATATTATGCACGATACATGCTTGTTATTTACTTGCAGGTAATCCGACCGGAACAGCCAACCAGGCAAGAGCGGACCACTCCAGTTCTCCAAAAAAACCCCGTAAGACTTTCCAATTTTGCCTTACCTTGCACCTTGCATCCGTTCTTGTGAAACATCACCGGTATAGTTTGCCTTTGATTCCGGAACTACATACGGCCTGATTCCTGAAAACCAGGGATATGTAGGCAACTCAAAAACCAGGGTACGACCTAAATCTCTGGTCCAATTTTCACTCGGTCAAAATAGGTCATCATATCTTTACCCGGCAACTCTTTCATCCTTCCCAGGTAAAGAGGGGCAGCTGTTGATACCCAATTTTTCCTCAAACTATTTTTTTTTCAAACTTGCAGATAAGATTTCAAAATCACTCTTTGTAATAATGAATATTTTCTCCTATTTTCCATATTTTTATTAAATTATTTTCATGTTTGTCTGATATTTTATATTTAAACAATTGATCTTAAATTATGTTATAAATAATTTTAAAATATTTGTAGCTCGGTATGTCATTTTTAATCATTTTTTTATCCGTTAGGATTCAATTATTTCATAAATTATCCAATCGGGCATTATTTAGCTCTAATTACAATGATTCTACAATTATAGGCCAATTGCACACTTTATGTTATTTTAATTCGATAATTAGTCATTTTTATGTTTAATATTATTTAATTACCTTAATTTCATTATTTAAACTCAATTTCATTTTTTATATAATTATTGGCTCTTTATTTAATTATATATCTATTTTTTGGGGTATTTAATATCTAGCCACCTTTTATTTAAAAACTAACCTTAATAAAATACCTAGCCCAAACCCAATTAAATACCTAGCCCAAAACCTATCAAATACCCGACCCAATCCCAAGCCAATCTGAACCTTTGATCAAATTTGATCAACGGTCCAGATATTACTTACCTAATTTAATTCTAACCTAACCCCCTGACCCCTCAGTCTTCGAGACTAGTCTCTCTCTCTACCCATCTCTTCCTCTCCTCATCTCTCTAGAACCTTCTGGGTTCTTCTTCTTCTCCGATGGCTTCCACCGTCTCTCTGACCACCTCCAGTCTCATCCCTTTCGACCACCAGCCTCCTTGAAGCCTTATCTCTCCGATCCTCTCCGTCTTTGAGACCTCTATGGGTTCCAACCATGCCGGACCACCACTGGAAGCTCTGCCTGGGATTGTTTCAGGCCTTTCTCCGATGGGTTTTGACTCGATGGTGCTCTAAGAAACATTGTCCTAAGTTTCATAGCCAGGTTCTCGTACTTCTCCCTCTGGTTTCTCACGAAACCTTAATCTCTTGTATCTTGGTTTTTCTTTTAAGATCCGTTTTGCCTTTACAATATTATGAAATTTCTCTATTGTCCTCTCTGAAAAATCTCATTTTTTTAACAATTTCAAAAGCTAGGGTTTCTCGACCCTATTCTCAAAACAGTTTTCCTTTTTGATTTTTTAGTCACATATGATGTGTTTAAACGAGTATCTCATGATTTCATGTTGCCTTGAATTTTATTTTGAAACCCTAGTTTTGGGGTTAATCTTTATTATGTGTATCCGTTTTTCACTCGACTATGTGTATTCGTGTGTTCTTGTTCAATTCGGTGCTATGATCTTTTCCTGCTGATCATCTCTTTGTGTTACTGCTATTTAAATGTTTAATTATTGATTTACCTTATTGATTTTTACCTATTGATTTTATACTGATATTTGTATAAAAACCCCCAAGCCTGCGATGTTTTCCATGAATAGCTGATCCTATGTATTCTCTCTGTACTTTTGTACCAATTTTTAAATGCTTTTCATATTTATGTTATACTTTCCTTAAATTGGATTCCCTGCGATTATAATTGAGTCCGAGATTCTTTCAATTGATTTTTTTTCAAAAAACTAATACTCTGCTTTACTTTATAAATATCTGTTAGTGTAACTTTCCTTATTTAATACCAAGTATTTGGATTTATTTATATACTATGTGATTTTGTTGTCCCTAATTAAATAAAATCAGTCTTAATTTTGATTCCTTTTCCTTATTTGGCCATGATTGGCACCATTTGGGCTTGGCTCCCTAATTAAAGGGAGTCCAAGTCCTTGATTGATTCTGATTGATTCTGACTGAACAATTATTCCTGTAATCATGCTAAATTAATACTCTTTGCCTATGTTATTACTTGGTTTTCAACTCTATATATACACTGCCTTCTCTCCTTACACACACACACACTCTTGACTGACACTGACACTGATATCACACACAAATACACTGAGTAATCCTTGCTGCTCTTTTGCTTCTGCACATTACTGCTATGTTGCTCATTTGTTCTGCATACTGCTATTGCTATTCTATCTCTTTACACCTTGCTATTCTATATCAATCGACTGATATGTCTCTAAGTTAAATTTATAGTGTCTTTACACAATATGCTTCAGTTCTTGTTTATATACCTGTTGTTCCTTTGGTGTTTGATCTTGTGGTTCTACTACCTACCATGCAATTTGCATGATTCTATAATGTCCTTTCTCTTTTGTTAGTCTAATAAGTACTCTGCTTTCCTCATGTGATTCTCTATAATTGTTTGAGTCTGGTGTAATTAGCATGTCCCTGCTATTCCTCCTTTCCTATCAGTCTAATATGTCTCTTGTTCCTCCTGTGTGACTCTATGTGAGACTTATGTCACTAGTATGCCTATTTTTCTACGGGTTAATGTTTCTTATCTCAACATGACTACTGTTATATGCTCTCACCCCCTATTTAGCCTCTCATGCTGCAACCTGTGTCCCTCCATCTGATTTCTAAATGCTATATAGTTATGATCCTGTTAATCTATGATTGCTTTGCGACAACTATGTGGTAACTATGTGAATAAGTAACCTTATTCTATTGCTAACATGTGAATTACTTATCCCCAACTCCCTTTCCCCTGTTGAGTTTGTCTCTTGAACCCTGCACCTTTGCTAAGTTGTGATCTGCCTGTTTCTTTCCCTTTTGCAAACTATTTTTCTTTCATAAAACTCTTACATTATTCTCTGAAGTCATTTTCAAAACTGTTATTTCAGAACTCTTTCAAACTCAACACTCTTTTAAACTATAAGCACTTCACACTACTCTTAGAAATTAGGTCCTACCCCCTTCGTGTGAGCATTGCCTTGAGTATCCCTGAGTACTCATTGAACTTTGACACACAAGGCTGGTAATTCCACACTACACTTTGTTAAAATCATGGCAATTTTGCTTGGGTGCTGGTATTGGCCAGGGACCCATTTGGGGCCCTAGGGAACTTTGCCGCACCCAGGCCATGTAAGGCTGTGAAACTCGAAAGGAGTGAGGCTGGGAGATTGGGCCTGATTGAAGGCTCCCTATAGAAGTAGCTTCTTACCTTTTTCATTTCATTAATGTAATTTATTATTATTGGCCTGTAATAACTTGTAAACGAATAATTGGGGCTGGATAGTGAATATGGGAGGGGACTATGCATGTTTAGTATAGTATGAGTAGAAACAATGACTATAGGATTTTACTTACCTATGTGTGTAATAGTATCATTCTTAGGACATGCATACCATGCATTAGAAATCATGTTTAGGTTCTTATTTCAGCATAACTGTTATATTCATGTCATTTTATAAGCCCTGCTCACAATTAATAATTATAATGAAGTAATAAAACTGCAATAATGTTACTGCTGCTGCTTCTTCATAAGCACTACATTTAGAAGCCATGTTTTAGGCATTCATGTATGCATTAGATACTATGTACCTTAGGATTTTGTTTCCTCATCATGTCTGTTTTTAATTATACTCTGTTGAACGACTAGTCAGCCTGTATTAACTCTAATAACCCCGCTAAAATTGTGTAAAATGGCTTAAAATGTTTTCTGCAAATGTATCTTTTCTCGCATATCTTTAAAATCAAGACTAAAGTATGCATGCTCACCTTTCAAAACCAAATAGGCAATGTGTACGACGCTTAGGCAAACCTTAGGCCTAACACTTATTAAAACCCAAATCAACCGTTTTATGTCATGTTGTTGTTAAAAATGATCTGCAAAGCTAATCAGTCTCTTCTGATAACTTGAGAACATCGATGTGTGTCATTATTTTCACTCTTGTGTGCCCAGCAATTAATAGATTTTCAAAACAAACTCTCCCTCTTACAAAGTCACTCTGTTTCGTTTGAATCCTTGCTCCATCTTTTAATTATTGGTCTCTGTGCACTCACTCTCTTTTGCTAAAACTCCTTTGAACTACTGGTTCCTGCTTTATTTTTGAATCACTGATTTCAAAGTAAGTCAGCCCTGCTTGAAACTACTCAGTTTTACTTTCAAATCTTCCTTTACTTCTGGTTATTGGTTTTATAAAAGGTTATTTATCCGTTTATTTGAAATTCCATCAAAACTGCTGTACATTTTTAATCCTGCTATTGCCTTTGAATTACTGGATTTTTCCAATCAATTCTTCTTCTTTAAGCTGCTCTGTTTTAATTGACTTCTTGCTTTATTTTCTGAAAACCAAAGTTCCTAAGCCTACTGTTTTCAAACTTAAAACCTCTGTTTTAAACTCTTTCCTTGAGACTCCTTGATGTGCTTGAGTCGTGCTATTTACGTATACAACCTGTGGAGGGATTTATGAGCCCATATTTGCTTTTGTATGCTTCCTCTATATGTAGTCCTAACTGTTATTGTATGTCGCTTAGAGTTTTCCTTTAAACTTAGAGGTCAGCCTAGTACTCGCCTTGTAAGAATAGTAGTCCTAAACACCCTCCAGGACTGATAGGATGGGACAGGTAATAGCACGCAATAAGCATTCATGACCAACACACGCGCTTTAAATAACCTTTACGGGGTGGGAAGGGTAGAATGCACATATGATGACCGGTGCGCTAATACCACGTGTAGCCGCCTCTTTGAGGAAGTGACATACCGGGTATTGCATTGATGTGATCCGTATTACTTTAAACCTAGGACAATTCTTTTCAAATGTTTATTCTAATGTTTTTTCCAAAACCTTCAAAGTTTTTCATACTTGTTTGAAATCCCCTCTTATATGAGCCTTACATGCTACTTGTTCACCGTCCAAATTCACAAAATTTCTTGGTTGGGTGTAATGACCCAAAAGGTCATCCTGAGTAATTCCAGCTAAATCTGTGTTTCAAGGCCTCGAAAGCATCCGTTAATCTCACCTCGATATGCGTGCGCAACCGGGGCAAGTAGCCGGGAAACTTCCATGTGAAAATTTGATAAAAATGGGATTTTTGAATTGAATAACTGAATAAAGTTGACTTTGGTCAACATTTTTGGTAAACGGATCCGGACCCGTGAT